>JAVXUP010001184.1:0-269258 GCA_033070095.1 Escallonia herrerae
TGTTAATAAATTGGGTCAATGGACCCATTATCCGCCCACTAACAGATAATGTGTATTTGTTAGTCTGGATAATTACAGTTATTTAGAGGATATTTATCTCCTAAGTGTTTGAGGTAAATACATCTTTATCTCCTAAGAGTTGGAGGTAAAGCCAGTCTCTAATTGTATCTCTATATAAAGGCTAGAGATATCCCAATAAATAAAAAGTCAATAGTAATAACCCTCTCTCTATAGCACTCTCTCTAGAGCAATCACCAAGCTCTAGGATTTGGTTCGTGGACGAAGAACTCGACTCTAGTAGCCGTTTTCGTACCTGCGAAAAAGATCAAGCGTGTTGGAGGCTCGTAACAACAAGGATCCTACGTCGGAATATTTCGAGACTTCGTACGGTATGTTTTCGAACCCATTACGTGTTACGTGGTAGCACAATAATTGTTGTAATCGTTTCAACATTGGTATCAGAGCATGATTACTTGTTGATTCGCCTTTAACATGCTAGATTAAATTATGTGCATGTTGCGATTTTTTCCGGATACATGAACGAGACCCATTACAAAAATTCAAAATTTATTGAGCATGTTTTCTGAAAAATAATTATATAGTTTTGTTCTCCTATGGTTGAGGATGAACTCCATAAAATTTCGTGATTTTTGGATGCATGATTTGTGAGAAATCACGATTTTATTTTTCAAGAAAACTGTGATTTTTTCGAGTTTTGGGACTCAAATTCGGAGCATGATATTCAGTTTTTATCATGATCGTTTGGTACATAATTAATCTATGTCGTACACATTATTTGGCTTAAAAACGAGAGAGATATGGCCTTCGAAAGTTGGCATCGCGACATGGCGGCGCTGGAAAAATAGGGTTTTTAAAGAAGAAGATGAACAGTGATTCACGCGCGCCACGCGCGAAGCCGAGCCGAGCAACACACGCACGCGCGCGCCAAGCCACGTGCCCATGCGCGATCACGCGCCAGAAAGAAAAGCGGACACGATCCCCACGCGCTCCACACGCGCGTGCTTCACACGCGCCTGCTTCAAGAATCCAGTGGCTGCCCCACGCGCACGGCGGCGCGTGGAGGCGCGTGAGGCCTTTTTCGGCGGTTTTTGACCCACCGCCGGCGAGTGGAGCTTTGTTGGCTTCTGAAATTTTTCTATGGTGTTAAATTTACCTTTATACCCTTTGTGTGTATTCTAATTTTTAAACGACTTTTTCTATAAAAATTAGCTTTAAAATTTTGTTTTATACACACAGAATTTTTTCTTTAATTCCAGAGGGTATATTAGGGATAAATTTACTGTTTGCCAATTTTAAGAATTTATCTCTCATTTTTGGTCATTTGAAATATTTTTTTGTGTACTTTTGTGGTTCCCAAAAATACGAATAATGCGTAAATATTAATTTTTTGCACTTCGTGAGTAGCAATAAATATTTTGGAGAGTTATATGACATAGATAAATTATGTCTAATTTACATTTGCCTTGATTTGTGTTATGGTTTAAATATACTTTTGAGGTATATTTGTTGGGCTTTTGGTAAGCCCACACTTCTTAAACCCAATTTCAAGGCCTTTACGCCCGTTTTCCTTGGAAGGAGAATGTGGCCTATTCATCCATTTTAATTACCCTTTAACTTGTTATTTGAGCATGCTAGTTTTAGGTTAAATGGATGGATATTAGATTGGCATTCTAAAGAAACTTATGTTTAATGTGTTTACTCTTGTTTTAAGAAAATTCTTTTGAGAATAATGTGCTGTGCGGCATCTCCATTTGTTTTATTGGAGTAGTTTGTAGTAGGATTCTCAAAGATGTTGTATTCTACTATTTCCCTGTATATTTCAGAAAGCCTTGTACGGGGATGTAATTTCGCACGCACATTATTCAAGTCAGAATTTTCTTAGCATAAGTTATTAGAATGCCAATAGGGCTCAATGGAGTCCTTGCACACTTTATTGCATGGTGCAATTTTATATTGTTCTAAATTATCATGTGGATGATTTATTATATTGTGGCTTATATAATGATGAAATTTATTGCGAAAAATTACTTGAAAAATATTTTTCCCAACTCACATACATGGGAGATGATTACGAGCTTAGCAAATTTTCGATTTCATGATGTGAGGAAGGATTATGTTTTTCATTTGAATTTTTTGAAATAAATAGAAGGATGTATAATTAATGTCTTTTCCTTGCGCAATCTAATGTAGTGAATATAATGGCCACCAAGAATGTCATAGCTGATCTCGTTAAGGGTGAGAAACTTAACGGAGATAATTATGACGTTTGGCACAAAAAGATGAAATTCATGCTGAACGAACAAGAGCTCGAGGAGCACTTGACCAAGGAGATGGTCGCGCCAACTGAGGCGCAACCCCTAAGAGACCACACTGCCTACCAGAAATGGAATCAGAAAGATCGTAGTGCGCGCTACACCTTGTTGAGCAGCTTGCAAAATGATCTAATCGGGCAGTATGATGAACTTCCAACTTGCAAAGCTTTATGGGAGCAGCTCAAGTTCTCTTTTGGTGGAACCTCAACTACGCGGCTTCGTAGCCTTGTGATTAAGTTTGAGGAGTACACAAAAGACCCTAAACATACCATGAGTGAACATCTAAGGATGATGTCCAATATGATTGGTAAGCTGAGGGATGCTGGCCATGCGCTCACAGATGAGCAGCAAGTCAGAGCTGTCATAAGGTCCCTTCCTGCCTCATGGGCCAATATGAAACAGATATTGACCCACAGTGAAAACATCAAGAACTTTTCTGATGTTTCACAGCATGTCATCCTTGAGGACGAGACTCGAGATGCTGACAAGACCCTTGCTTATGTCGCCCAAGGGGGATCGCGCAATGCAAATGGCAAGCGCGGAAGACAAAGTAAGAAAGGTAAGAAAGGCGAGGCTAGCACTTCTGCGCCAAAGGAAGGAAAAATGAAGAAACGCAAGAGAGGAAAACGTGGTGGGAAAAAGGATCTGTCTAAAGTTAAATGCTTCAACTGTCAACAGAAAGGACACTTCGCTCGTGATTGCACTGAGCCGAAGAAGGTACTTTCAGAATCTCTCTCTCAGTTATATGTTTCCTCACATGTGATGGTTGCTCATTCCCAACCTGTGTGGTTTGTGGATACAGGTGCAACAAAACATGTAGCACGTGATCGAGAGGGGTTCGTAGATTATCACCGGATTCCAGCGGGTAGCAAACATATCTTCATGGGAAACAATAGCTCCGAAGAGGTGCTAGGGGTTGGTTCTTACCAGCTCAAGTTGCGCACTGGGCGCACATTGATTCTTGAGGATGTGCGATATGCACCCACTGTTCGGCTTAATCTACTTTCAGTTACTGCTTTATTAGACAGTGGTTTTTCCTTTATTTTTAAGGGTAATAAGTTGGACATCTTTTTGGATGATGTTTTGTTCGGACATGGTTTTCGCATGGATAGTCTTTTTCAATTGGATTTAATTGATTCTCAGTCCTCTTATTCTTATGTGGTGAATGATAATATTGTGAATGATTCTACCACCTGGCATGCAAGACTGGGCCACATAGGCCAAGATAGAATGACTCGTTTGGCTAGAGAAGGCCTTTTAGGCCCACTCGCAAAAGTCAATCTACAAACATGTGAGGCTTGTTTGGCCGGTAAAGCATGCAGGAAGCCTTTTGGAAAGGCTGTGAGAGCAACTCAACCACTTGAGCTAGTTCACTCTGACATATGCGGACCTATGAGTGTAAAGGCACGCCATGGCGCCTCTTATTTCCTTACACTGATAGACGATTATACGCGATATGGTTATGTGTATCTGATATCTCACCGCTATGAAGCTTTGGACTGTTTCAAACGCTTTGTAGCTGAGGTTGAGAATCAGAAGAGAAGAATTTAAAAACTCTTCGCACTGACCGAGGACGCGAATATTTGTCAGATCACTTCAAGAAGTTTTGTGAGGAAAAAGGGATACGCAGGCAACTTACTATTCCTAATACTCCACAACAAAATGGTGTTGCGGAAAGAAGGAATAGAACATTGTTAGACATGGTTAGGTCTATGATGGCGCAAGCAAACCTCCCAATATCTTTTTGGGGGATGCTCTTTTGACTGCAGCCTATATACTTAATCGAGTGCCTTCACAATCAGTCAAATCCACCCCATATGAGCTTTGGAATGGCCAAAAGCCAAATTTGGATAACTTGCGCCCATGGGGCTCAGCAGGTTATGTTCACAGTACTTCTCATAAGTATGGGAAACTAGGGCCTAGAGCTAAAAAGAGTATCTTCTAAGGTATTCTGAAAACTCTAAAGGCTATGTGATGTATGGTGAACATCCAAATGGTGGAAAGACTGAAATAGAGTCTCGTGATGTCGATTTCATAGAGAGTGATTTTCCTAGCATTGGAGATGCAAGTAAGAATCTTGACCTCTATGAGTTAGAGGAAGTTGAAGCCACTTTACCATCTCCAAGCGAAGGTGGGGAATTAGTTCCTCATCCTGTTGTCGCTGAAGATAGTATAAGTGACCTTCAACCTAGTGGGAGCATCCCAGACAGTGGGAGCACACCACAGGACCATCAGGTCAACAAGATTCTCAACTGCGTAGAGGTGCACGAGGAAGAGTTCCACGTCGTCGTTTTGAGATTGACGGTGAAATTCTTATGTGCACTCCAACTGATGAAGATGAGCCCACTTCTGTGGAAGAAGCCTTATCTTCATCTGCTAGTAATGAGTGGATGGCTGCAATGAAAGATGAGTTGAGCTCAATGGAGAAGAATCAGGTCTGGGAGTTGGTTGACCTTCCGCCAGGGCGCAAGACTGTTGGAAACAAGTGGGTTTTAAAAGTCAAGCGCAAGGCAGATGGGTCAATTGACAAGTATAAGGCACGTCTTGTGGCGAAAGGCTATACCCAACTGCGGGGTGTGGACTATGAAGACACTTTCTCCCCAGTGGTGAGATTTGCTTCAATTCGCCTGATCCTAGCTATTGTCGCCCAGCAGGATTTAGAACTTTTTCATATGGATGTTAAGACTGCGTTTCTCAATGGAGAACTAGACGAAGAGATTTATATGGCTCAACCTGAGGGTTTTGAAGTCAAGGGACATGAGCGCAAAGTTTGCCGGCTCAAACGTTCTATATATGGTCTCAAACAATCGTCTAGGCAGTGGTACTTTAGGTTTCATCATGCCATTACCTCTATAGGTTTTGAAATGATTGAACAAGACCATTGCGTTTACGTAAAACGATCCAAGAAAAATATTCTGATCCTTTCTTTGTATGTGGATGACATTCTTTTAGCTGGGAATGACATGAGTTCCATTGTCGCCACTAAGCAGTGGCTGTCCTCAACTTTTGAGATGAAGGACATGGGAGAAGCTAATTATGTGCTCGGGGTTAAAATCATACGTGATCGTCCAAAGAGACTTCTCGGTTTGTCTCAAGAGACATACATCAAGAAAGTCATTGAACGATTCCGTATGCATAACTCAAAACCCATAGACACTCCAATGGACAAGGCGTGTACTTTAAGCACAGACCAATGCCCAAAGAATGATGAGGAAAAGAATCGGATGTCCAAAGTGCCTTACGCGGCTGCAGTTGGGAGTCTGATGTACGCTATGTTGTGTACGCGTCCAGACATCTGCTTTGCCGTTGGAATGGTGAGTCGTTATCAGAGTAATCCTGGACCCGCTCATTGGAATGCGGTGAAGAGGATTCTTCGATACTTACGTGGAACCGCTGATCTCGTCCTGTGTTATCATGGTGGAGACTTGAGACTGAGAGGATACAACGATGCTGATTGGGGCGGTGATAGAGATGAGCGCAGATCCACTTCAGGTTATGCATTCATACTAGGAGGTGGAGCTATCTCTTGGTACAGCAAGAAACAGACTTGCATCGCCCTATCCACGATGGAGTCGGAGTATGTTGCTTGTTCAGCAGCAGTCCAGGAAGCTGTTTGGTTGAGGTCATTCTTACAGGCTCTAGGGGTTACAGCTCATGCAGATGAGTCTGTCACTGTTCACTGTGACAATACAGCTGCCCTAGATTTTGTAAAGGACCCCAAATATCATGGGAAGGCCAAACACATAGGCCTTCGTTATCACTTCATTAGAACTTTAGTTGCGCAAGGAGAGGTGACCATGAAGCATATACCTACTGGCAGAATGGTGGCTGATCCTTTGACCAAGCCTATTGCTAGAGATGTTTTCCTTTCTCACATTAGGAGTATGGGACTACGTAGGTTTTGATATGTTTATGGCATCTTATGTACTTGACATTATTTATTACATTAAATTTTCATTCCTTGATTTGAGTTTATTATGGAATGAATGGATAATCTTTGTGATTACATATACATCCTTATTGAGAGTGTCACCAGGCTCGAATTGACCCACTCACACGGGTAATTCACCTTGGCGCTAAGATAGCGAGCAAGATGAGACATAATTGTCTTAAGCGCCAAGTGGGCGAATAAGATGATACAGCTTATAAAGCAAACATGTCGCCTTAGTTGGAGCTAAGATGAGACCTAAAAAATGTAGGTCGATCATAGAGTATCTCCACAACTCTATGTAGCCTGTTTACAGCCGAATGTGAGATTTCAGGCAGGCACTATGAGAGTGACTGGGCTGAAAAACTCAGGTTAGGCGCTTGTACAGCGACTAGACTTAGATTCGTATGGCGTATTTTATTATACATTTATGTGACACGCCCTTGCGGGTTACGCCATAGCATGCAAATCATACTGCATGTGCTAAATGCAGACCGACAGTGGGAGTGACGAATGAATCCCTGCTTCGTCACTGTGTGAGCCACTTGGATCGAAATTTTTGATCCTATATGGTACCCTTTTCACCTTAGACTATGTCATGAAGAGGATACTCAATGTCGCTACTTTAGCATGTACCCTTGGATCATGGATGATGCGGTCTCGCGGGGCATGTCTAGGAAAGCGGTTGGGTCTAATTGGAATGACATGAGGGCTTTGGGAAGAAAGTTCAATATTACATCATGTTGTGTGATTCATAGCCCGGGCGACTTTGTCGATTTTTGTTTCGATATGAGTCATGAATACATAACATATGAGAGGTTTAACACTGCTCACTATGAGGGATTTGAGAGTGTTTAATCTGGTGTAGTTGAACTATCTGGGGTACATACGAGATTTTTTGGAGTGATGTATTGTGTTAGTTTGGTGATAACTTAATACAATACTCCTCAACTGGACATCCTTTCTCGTAGGTCGCACGTTCCATTTCCTGTATGAGGAGATGAGTGGACGAGAGATAAAGAGGGACTGTACGATTTATTTGCCCTGTGTGTGGGCGAGTGGGAGCTGTTAATAAATTGGGTCAGTGGACCCATTATCCGCCCACTAACAGATAATGTGTATTTGTTAGTTTGGATAAATACAGTTATTTAGAGAATATTTATCTCTTAAGTGTTTGAGATAAATACAATCTTTATCTCCTAAGAGTTGGAGGTAAAGCCAGTCTCTAATTGTATCTCTATATAAAGGTTAGAGATATCCCAATAAATCACAAGTCAATAGTAATAACCCTCTCTCTATAGCACTCTCTCTAGAGCAATCACCAAGCTCTAGGATTTGGTTCGTGGACGAAGAACTCGACTCTAGTAGCCGTTTTCGTACCTGCGAAAAAGATCAAGCGTGTTGGAGGCTCGTAACAACAAGGATTCTACGTCGAAATATTCGGAGACTTCATACGGTATGTTTCCGAACCCAGTATGTGTTACGTGGTAGCGCAATAATTATTGTAATTGTTTCAACAGAAAAGAAGTAGAAAATATATACCAAGATGAAAAGACGAAACAAGCAATAAAAGTGGATGGCAACCCTATCCACCAGGTGAGGTGAGGACGAAACACAGAAAGCAAAAGACAATTACAACGGTGGGTAAAGTAACACAAAAATAGCTGCCGGAACTTAAAAATAGATGAAAGTCAACTTGGCACCGATCAGAAGGATGAGCTACAAGCTATACAATGGCTAACCAATCCTGTGGACCACCAGATGCTGAACGACATGTAAAAGAGGCCAAAACTGACGACAGGGACGTCACCCGTACTATACATATATGTATGTGTATATTTACAAAGAAACGATTTTATTCAACTAAGGCTTCGTTTGACAAAATTTTTTTTTTTGGTTTTCAGTTTTTAAAGAGCAGTTTTTTAAAGAGCAGCTTAATTTTTTTTTTTATAAAAACAAGTGGGTGTTTGATAACCCCTTTTTTTTTTGAGGTTTTTTTTTTTGGTGTTTGGTAACCCTTTTTATTTTGACTTTTTTTTTTGGTGGTTTGCGGTGGCGGTGGTGGGGCGTAGCGGTGGTCGACGGTGGTGGTGGTGGTGGCCGACGGCCGGAGGTGGCTGCCGGCAGTCACCGGCGGTGGTGGCCGGCGGCCGGAGGTAGCTGCCGGCAGTCTCCGGCGGTGGTCGCCGGCGGCCGGAGGTGGCTGCCGGCAGTCACCGGCGGTGGTGGCCGGCGGCCGGAGGTAGCTGCCGGCCGTCTCCGGCGGTGGTCGCCGGCGGCCGGAGGTGGCTGCCGGCAGTCTCCGGCGGTGGTCGCCGGCGGCCGGAGATGGCTGCCGACAGTCTCCGGCGGTGGCTGCCGGCGGCCGGAGGTGGCTGCCGGCGGCCGGCAGTCTCCGGCGGTGGTCGCCTGAGGTGGCTGCCGGCGGTGGGAGGGTGGTGGTGGTGGTCGAAAAAAAAAACCAAAAGTGAAAAAAAAAACCAGTTTTTGGAGTTTTTTTTTTTACTCTGCAGTTTAAAAACTGGTTTTTTAAATTGAAAAAAAATGGTTACCAAACGCTCCTTTTTTTCAGTTTTTAAAACTGAAAAAAAGAGAGTGTCAAACGGGGCCTAAATTTGGGATACATCATCAAAGACGACATGCGTTACAAGACTGCCGCACGTATATATCTCAACGGGCCAAATGAGTTAGAATTTGACTCATATGCCAACTCTAATTCTTATGTGAATAAAACGAGCCATAACTGTCCTTGCCATGGAGCATACTGCACGAAATCGCCCCCCTCAGAGTCCCCTATAACGAACGCTATTACCAAACCTTCCATTATGGTGTGCGCCAAGATGACCAATAAAGTATTGTCCCATCTCTCTGCCTCTCCTTTTCACGTCAATGGCAGCCGTAAAGTTCTGAGAACCTGAGACACTTGATCAGCTTGCCCTATATGGCTATATAGACTTGGATAAATTACGCACAAATATGGTCGAATTACACACAGTAAGAACCTCCGCCGTCTATGTTTGTGCTGCCTCTGCCATGCCAACCCATGAAGCTCCACTACGAGCTTGCTCCCTGCTTCAAGTTTATCTCGCAGTAAGAAGCAATCCTTCTTACAGAATGCTCGATTTCAGGCAACTCAGCCGGGCCAAAGTGCGAGTATTCTCCACGATTTCCTTCGCCGCGCTTGTCCTGATTTTCATGTTCATGGACAGTTTCATCTCCAATGTTTCACTCCAATCAGTTGCTCTTCAAAGCCAACAACCATTGAATATTGTTGCGATACAGGAATCAGATTTGGGTTCTGAAAAAGTAGAGGTCGAAGACGAGACGTACAGTGAAGATCAGGCTGATTTGGTGCCTCCCTTTAATCTAACAGACCAGGAAAGGATCTCTTGGTTCAGGAAAAAGTTGCCAGATTTTGGGATATTGAAGCCAACCAATCTGACAGGAGAATTCGATAATCGGGTTCAAGAATTCTTGAAAAATGACTGCAAGATACAGTTTTTCATGACATGGATATCACCTGCCAGATCATTTGGAGGAAGAGAGATTCTGGCTATGGAGAGTCTATTCAAGGCACATCCCCGGGGGTGCTTAATGATTCTATCAAGAACCCTGGACTCAGTTCGCGGGTTGAGGATCTTGAAACCTCTTATTGATCGCAAATTCCGCGTTCTTGCAGTTGCCCCTGACTTGTCTTTCCTGTTCAAGAACACGCCGGCCGAGTCGTGGTTTGATGACATCAAGAATGGGGAAAAGGATCCTGGCGAAATTCCACTAGCACAGAATCTTTCTAATTTGATTAGACTCGCAGTTTTGTACAAGTATGGAGGTGTTTATCTAGACACAGACTTCATAGTCTTGAAAGATTTTTCGGGTTTGAGGAATTCGATTGGAGCACAAAGTGCTGATGTCTCTGGGAATTGGACAAGACTGAATAATGCAGTGTTGGTTTTTGATAAGAACCACACACTTCTGCACAAGTTCATTCTGGAATTTGCATTAACATTTGATGGGAATAAATGGGGACACAACGGACCCTACCTGGTTTCCAGAGTTGTTGCGAGGGAAACAACAAGGGGAGAGTTGAACTTCATGGTCCTGCCGCCTATGGCCTTCTATCCAGTCTACTGGACTCGGGTAGAAAGCTTGTTCGTACGGCCGAAAACTCAGGTCGACTCAAAATGGGTGGAAGCCAAGTTGCTTCAGCTGAGGGAGGCAACTTATGGAGTTCACCTGTGGAACAAGCAAAGTAGTACATTAAGGATCGAAGAGGGAAGCATCATGAGTCGATTAGTCTCTGAGCACTGTCTCATTTGCAGAAGTGTATATAGTTCTTGAAGAAATCTCTCAGCTGAAAGTTTATTGCTATTTCAGCCATGTGGATTCCGAGCATACAGTGAATAGATTGGATCATCTTAAGTGCCCTATTCGCCAAAGCCAGAGCAAAAACTAGATCACTTGAGCGCGGTCGAATTGAACATTAATTCTATACACATTTTCATCTTTTTGTAGCCTCCTCCCCCCACCCCCCTCTCCTACTCTAGACATTAATGGAATTGTTTCATTGTTATGCAATAAGAATCTCACACAGGCAAGAAACTATAATTGAGTTTCACAATTGTCGTTCCATGTAAAACTAGACTCCTCTTATTTTCCTTTCCTTTTTGTCTCTCGCTTCATTTTGCTGGTGTTTGGATCTTACAAGTCTTATGTTGGCTTCAAAATTTTCTACCACAGATCATAATTCTCAGCCGTCTCAACCTCAGCCTGAATCGGAAGCCCCCGAATCTCCAGTTGTAGAACCTTGGCAATCTCCTAAACGACCTTTTTCTACTCAACTTACGGTTTCTCATGCTAGCTTTTCTATTTCTGTGGACAGACTCTTCCACCATGGAGCTGCCCTCCGAAGCCAACCCAGTTTGACCGCCGGCTCCAGAACAAGCGACAGGCCCAATCTGCTTTATGTCCATCCAAGGATCATCGTGAATTCCGTCATCAGAATCAGTTCCCCATAGTAGAATAGGCTTAATTATGGGTGAGCCACTATAGTCCTTGAAATAGGTTCCCAAACTTGTATGTTCCATGTCAAACAATCTCCTCAGAGAAGTGCTTCCTTCTTTCATCAAATCCAACAAATTACTACTTCTCCGTGAAGAAGAAAACGAAGAACACGAAGCTGCCGCAGAAGAAGAGGAAGATGAAGAAAGATACATAGACTTCTGATAATCTATGATCCGCCTGATCTTATCCTTTTTAGCTTCTGTGTCGATGATGCTGATGGCCTCCTCATCTTCCTCTTCAGTAATCTCCGATGTCATGCTTTCTTCAGAAATTGACTACGTGAAAGACAAACGAGGGAAAGCAGTATTTTATGTAGGAGTGTAAAAATAGGTAAACACCTTAGGAACAAGGAAGGAAAGTGAGATGGCTTACACTTCCATTGATAAAATACAATTAAAGCCGGCTACAAGAATAGATTGTAACATCAGTTGCATAAGGACTATGGAATGAGAATAATTTAGGCCATCACACATCTGTCAAATCACTTTTTGTACAAGTGCATAGCCAGAACACTACGATGCCTCTCTCTCTCTCTCTCTCTCTCTCTCACACACACACACACACACACATAATTGTTTATGGTCTAAAGTTGAGAATAAGCAAAGGCAACAAAGACTAGGTCCCTCCTCGACAAAATTATCTGAGAGTCATCAAAGCTGTCTTTAAGAACAAGTATTCACCTAAGAGGAAATTTCTGCTCTGTCTAACTTGATGATGAAATGCTTTGTCGGAATAGTAGGGGCATCTCCGATGACGCAATCTTTACATCTGGGACAAAAGTAGGGCGGCCCTTGGAGGGGACGGGCGGATTTGGGAGTCACAAGGCTAGAAGTGCCGCTAAAACATTCCCTCAACAACCGTAAATACTTGAAATAAAACTAACACACACGAGGAGCGTCGCTTGACAAAGTCTTCCGGACATGTTACGCACACAAGAGCGCAACGACATACTTCTTCGGGATCTGGACAGCCAACAAGGTTATACAATTAACTCTGAGAAATGAGTCAAAATTACGATGGTATCTGCAAGCTTATGTGCCCTTTTGTCTCCACCTTGTGAGGACAGCCTTGTGTACAGTAACAGGTTAGCCGATGCATCTAAACAACAATACAAATTCTCACCGGCAAAAACAAGAAATTTAGCACAACTGACATTTGAAAGTGCCTTCAACCATTAGAGGCTGGCTGAATACTCAAAATCCTAAACTTGACTATTGGGTAGACACCCTCCCTAGACTCTTTATGAATAAAGTTACAGATCACTGGATCATGGGGATTCTCTCGGGATCATTGACACCATCAATCCAACAAAAATTTCAAAACTTCGAGTATGCTTGAACTTGGACTAAATTTTTGGAGACCAAAAGAACTAAATTCGGCCTAACCTCGCTAGCTAAGAGACGCTGAATGAAGATCATGACATAGAATATTAAGGGTGGGGGTGGTTTCGTTTTCTTATTGCAAACTAACCTGAACTACATAACAAACCATTAAAATCTTGAAGGAACAAAAACCGAGAGAATTAGTCTAACCTCGAGTTCATTATATATCAATTAACAATCACAATCTTTTCTTTATAGTGCAATTTGTACCAGAATCTTAGTTACTTTTCACCTTTGCTAGATATACACCTCGTGGTTATTCTACATAGTTGTAGTAGACAAACTCTCTTCGTACGCCTTATTTTATTTATTTGTTGGGCTTTATAATAAGTATTTTGGGCCTAATTTTCATTATTTAAGTCCAATTTAATAGGCTCCTTTTTGTTGGCCCAGACTTTAGTTGATTAGTCTAATCAGTTTGAGTTTGATTCATGTCAGAGTTTATATAAGATAAGAGGTCTAGTAGTTGGTTTAATTTTAATTTGAATATATGAGCTGAATTCAAATCAAAATAGAGAGAGAGAGAGTATAAAGTCTTTCCTATCCATACTTTGTGAGTGTTCATTGTGCATCGCGTCGTGGGTAATCCAAAATTGACGGTCAAGTAATCCAAATCAAGATTATACTCTTGTCCTTTTATTTTTCATAGCTTAGAATCTTAGACTGGAATAGTTAACTTTGCAGCAATACTTGCGACATAGGAAAAATTTTGAATAGGATTTTTTTTTTGATATCACTATGTTACTATTTTTTATGATACGATAGGGATTAGCTTGCTTTTAGCAAGTGAAAAGGTATGAGGCTGATTATGAAAATAAGTCACGCCCTTTTCTTGATAGTCTCTTGAATTCTCACTCAAATATTTAAATTCAAAACCAAATTCTCCTTTAGGTGTTTGACATTCAATTTTGAGCATAAAGAAATTTTTATTTGAGAAAGCAATGATCCCTACCTGTGAAATCAAAAGCAACAATTTATATAATTTCTCAAAATGATTGGTCAATTGTGAAAAATTATCTCTTTATTCTTGAAACAATTACTATGCTCTCGATTTGCTAAGGATGGAGATTCTAGAATTAATGAGAAATAAAATGTTTTGCTAACTCCAACCCTAAGGAAAACTCCTTGAAATCAAAAATATTTTTGAATATTTTTATATTTTTTAATCTTTTTTTCTTTAATTTTCTTTTATCACATAATAAAAGGAATACAAAAGCACCCCAAAGTATCGCGACATTTGCCATATCACAAATATATCAATGAAAAATCGGTCGTCACATATGTAAGCCGGACGGTTTACTTTTGTGGTTGAACTGGCTGATTTAACAGGCCAAGGCTTTGAGTTCAAAATCCTATTAAATATTTTAGCCAGTTCCATTATGAATCGGCCAAAACGTATGCCTAAAGGTTTATCGTTACAATAGTCTAGTAAGTGACACTTGACACTCCTTAAGAGTGACACCAAATTTAGGGGGGCCACAAATGCCAATATTCTAAGGACTATTGGATCGTATTTTCCTACGACTTGCCAACACAACTCCTCTTTGTATGTGTAGGAAGATTGGCTCACACAGTGCCAGTGTAACCAAAGAATGCTCCTGATCTAGCCATCACTCCAAAATTCTTATTGAGTCTCATAAAAGGCATTGAGAGATGTAAGAATGTGACAACGAGGAGGAAGACCTGACGTCTAATTATCCGGCAAACTAGGTGTGCTCCCTTTTTTATATTTAATCTTTTATCAATTTTTTTTCTGCCTAATTTAAATCTCCCCATTAAACTTGAATCAAATCAAATAAATCAAGTAATTTAGAACGGAGAGGAGGGAGTTGGGTGTCGCCCATAGCTTACCAGAAGTGCAACAATGAATTTAAAGTGAGATGCCCCTAAGAAAGTAGCCGAGTGCGAATATGCAACGACAAGACGGTGGCGACAGCCGTCAGAAGAGGCCCTCGACAGGCTCACTCCGCACCCGCTCCCAAGTAGCCCCCGACTGGACGGTTGAAGAATCCCTCATCCTCGTCAACGAGGTATCCGCCGTGGAAGCCGAGTGCCTGAACACGCTCTCCTCCTTCCAGAAATGGCAGGCCGTCGTCGACAACTGCAACGCCCTCGACGTGCCCCGGAACCTCAGCCAATGCCGCCGCAAGTGGGACTCTTTGCTCGCCGATTACATGCGGGCCAAGAAGAGCAAATCGGGGCCGTCCGAGGGATTGAATTCGGATCTCTTTAAGGCGATCGACGGGTACTTTAGGGTCAGGAAGGATGGGTGCGATTCGGAT
Source organism: Escallonia herrerae (assembly GCA_033070095.1). Lineage (NCBI taxonomy): Eukaryota > Viridiplantae > Streptophyta > Magnoliopsida > Escalloniales > Escalloniaceae > Escallonia > Escallonia herrerae. The sequence continues at coordinate 14,987 of JAVXUP010001184.1, forward strand.
CGGGATAGTGACCCGGACGCCACGGCCGACGCCGGGCCCTTGCTGGATCTCCTTGAAGAATCTGGTATGATTTATGGAGAGATTACTCCCTCCATTTTATTGGATTTCTCTGTTTTTGCGAATTATCTATTACATGTAAATGGTGCTTTTACTCCTTTTTTCCCCCTCTAGTCTGTGATCGCTGATTCAGTTTAGTTGAACGTTCATATGAACCAATATCTGTTCTAGGATTATGCAAAAAGTCAGGGCTTAAACTCTGATGAAGCTGAGGGAGTACCTTATTAGTGGTAGTGATTGCAGCTTTGGCATGATTTCTTATGATTTATTTTGTTTCGTTTCGTTGCTTACTTAAGTGAAATTTTACATTGCCACTTCAGTCAGAATGTTTACTGCTTCTTTCCTTTTGGAGGACTCTGAGAAAGTCTCCGCCTTTGGGAATGGATCTATAAACAGATCTCTCAAGTGTCAAAATTAATCAATGCCCCGGCAAGAAAGTTGGGATGGGCTTTGCTAATTTGAAATAGAGGGATTAAGTTTTAGAATGGATCCAATGTATGTTGGAGTAGCTCAACACGTACTATAATATGGACCTGTTGTAGCTAGCAAATAGTGCAACTTATGCCTAAAGGTAGGCATAGTGTTTAGTGTACTGTGGTTACCATGATTGAACAATTACGTGAAACTTGGTTGCAATTCTGTATGCCTCTCGTCTGTTTTGAAGTCATATTTGTAATTAGATTGTATGCTTTCTTGAGTATTTTATTTTATTTTGTTGATTAAGTGAGGAAGTTTCTATTTTGCTCCTTCATTTTGGATGTTTACTGCTTATGTGTCTCAAAATATCGAATATTTACACCTTCTACTTTGAGTTAAAGTCCTTATCATAGTCGTCAGAATTTAAGGATACACAAATCGTTTTACGTAGGCCTAAAAACGATAAGGACTACTACGCGTATCTAGATCCATGCCCTATCTTAGGATGCACTAGTAAGAGTTTAAGGATACACAACGCGTTTTACGTAGGCCTAAAAACGATACAAACTACTAAGGGTATCTAGATCGATGTCCAGTCTGCTCGTACATGCCTTATGATACACGACAAATACAACTTGATCAGCTGCTGCAAGCCAATTGTATACCATTATTTCTTTCTTTTTTTATTTTGATAGTTTTTCTTAGGCATTGATGTTTGAGCTCCGCCATATGGTCGTTAAAGGCATCTCAATTTTTTATGAAAATCCTTCAAAATTGTCACTAATGCGTAAGTGGAGCAATAGTGTTTCAAAATTTTCGTGAAAGGCCTCCAAAAATGTCACAAATGAAGAAGCTCGTGAATGTAATCTAGCAGTCACCATAGAAATTCAGAATTAGCCATCACTCCATCAGTAGGGTAAACAACAACTTCTAAGCTTATTCTCTAAAACTTTGCCATGATAAACTTGAAATGTAAAGAACTAGGGAGTATTACTGACGTTTTCAGAAGCATTGATTTTACCTGTCTTTGTGATGACATAAATTGTGAGGATTGTCTTTTCCACGCATAGCGGACCTATAAATTTTTCTTTTCTCAAACAAATTTACCAAAGTGACCTTTATTTCAAACTCTGAGGTGCTCACTAATTTCATCTTTCTACAGCTTTGGTATCATCTTGTTCCAAGAAAAAGAAGCGCAGTGTAATGCCTCGGAAACGCTTCATAGCTGAAAGGGTAAGACCTCCTAAAAGATGTGTTGATGAAAGCTTGAATTCTCAGAAATCCAGCAAAAATGAAAAACTAATGCTCGAGCGGTGCGGCTCAGAAGAAAAGATAGAACCTCTGACACACGGTGTAGATGAAGAGACAATCCATGAACAAATCAGCCATGAAGAGAAAGACCAGATGATTGCTTCTAGATTGTGTGAAAATGTAGAACTGATCAACAGCATAGTTGAAGGGCATTCAGTTGAGGATGGCGACTGCAAGTCATCCGATTCAATAAATGGCGAGGCTGCCCTGACAGAAAATATAAGACGTGACAGTGACGAGCTTATAGTTTGCCTTGGAAATCTTGTAAACACCCTTGACCAACTCCGCCATCTGGTTGAAGGGTGTGGTTAGTATCAATCAGAAAATGGAATGTCCAGATTCCTGTAGTGTGGTAAATATGATGTTCTAGCGAGGGTTACGGTCAGTTTACTTAGATTCCGTGTATGAACGTGTCTAGTACGAAGCTTGAAGAGGTTATTTGAAGATTCCTCTTGTACAATACTGCTCATTGAGGTAACTTTAATACTCCCTCTGTCCCTTTTTATTTGACCATCTTTGACTTGTACCCTTATTGAGAATATGCGTTATATAGAGAGACAGAGGGAAGAAAGTGGCAAAGAATTGAGAAAAATGAAATGGTGGAGGATTAAATATGGATAGAGAAATAGAATTAAAAAAGGTATAAGAATGGTAAACATAGAAAAACGCCTATGAAATCTTCCTTAATTTGGAAAGTTATCATTTTTTGTGGGATAGTCTAAAAAGGAAATATGATCAATTAGTTATGGACGGAGGAAGTATTAGACTATAGTGAATTACTGTTGGAAACAATGAAGTCTTGTTGATCATCTTCAAAGTTGTGCTCCATATTCTTCTATCTGCTTCAGGTAGATATGATCTTACCACTAAATGGGGTTGGATCAGGAATCCAGCAGCGTATGCCTCTTGCACTAGCGCTTCCCTTTTCTCCATTTTCCTTTTTCTTTTCTTCACTCTTATGCCGTCTTGAAGACAAGAGCTGCAAACTCACAAACCAACTCCTCTTCTGCACTTCCCCAGCTTATCCATCCCCAGTATTTTCCGGTTTATACAGACAGTGGACGACAATGGCAGCCACAGTCGCCGGCTTCACCATTCTGCCTCTTACTTTCCGGTGTCTCACCACGTTTCCCGACTTTGCATGCATGCATATGCACATGCAGGTTTCTCCAGATGTCTTTTCGTTTGAAAGCACAATAATAAGCAGCCATTTGATTCTTTCAGAGGATGAGTAGTGAAATAAAATGGGAAGGTTGAGCACCCGTTTTATTGGACTATACTTAGGTTCCACGTGCATGAACGTATGAATGTTGGAACGTGATCTACTTCAAAAGTATTCGTCAGACTACATTAAAATAGCATAACGTCAGACTACATGCCATATAAATAAATAAATAAATAAAATTAAAGTATAACCATTATACCATCCGAATTTCTTCCTTTCTTATAAAGTAACACTGGTTATAGCAAAAGAAAAACTGAGGTGTTATTATGCTGCGGAGAACTTTTCTATTGGTAGTACTAAAAAGAAAATTGTGTCGTTATATCAATTTCAAATGTATTAATTCATTAAGGGTAATTACATAATTTCTCTTTTAAGTTTTAATAACCTTTTTCACTCCCCAATCCACACTAACCTTGTCCTTAAATTCCACAGACAATTCGTTAGATCTCGTCAGTGGTTCGTTGCTGCAATGGTGGAGGCTGAGATGGTGGGGACTGTGATTGTGCGTGGGGCGACCATGGGGGCTGCCGACGTGACAGTAAACGGTGGGGAATGGTGGTGACATTGGGCGGATGGTAGAGGCAGCTGGGAAACGTAAGGTTGTGAATTCAGACAAAAATGACCGTTTTACTCTTAATGAATAACACATGTAAGATTTAAATAAGAACATGACCGTCTTTTTCATTAATCACCATAGAAAACTTTTCATGGCATTGCAGCACATCTGCCTTGCCCTTGGCAGAGTAGGATAAAATTATTTGAAATACATAATGACTATTGTAAGTTATTATTATTTTTTTTAAAAAAAGATGAGATATATACCAACGAAGAGGAACTTGAGATCAACAACACTGATCTCCTAAGCAAACATCACACGTTATTTACACTAGCCAGTGCTGGCCACTATAAGGTTGTAAGTTATTGTTTTAAGAAAGGGGCATTCTCACTATCCTAATCCTTCTCAATTTTTTATCATCTTCCTTGAGAAGTTTTGATAATAGTCCAAGCTTTCTCTTGTCTTTAACTTTTTCTTCTTTTGTAAACTTTTGACAGTTTCCTCATCATCAATTTGTATATGCTCTTTACTTGCAATTGATTGTATGATTTCTTTATCTGCAAGTGCTTTTGTCACCTCTGTAGTAAATGATGTCTTACCTTCGTTAGTTTTTATAATTTTATCAAAAACTTGTATTTTTCAAGTTTGCGTCTTACCATCTTTCTGTACTCTGTCGATTCTTCCGTCTGTATTAAATTGGTAACGTCAGGATGAAATGCGTAGCGTATATGAATATCTTATAAAATGTTATGAATTTATCACCTTAATCTTTATAGACTGCTTCGTTCTTCGATAATACAACAAGTCACGGTTAAGCTATTTCATCAAAGTCCTGTATAAACCATCAACCACCTTAAGCCTAACGCTGTATTTTTACGTAATTTTGAAGATGTTAATATGATTGTTGCTGTTGGGTGCATTTTTCACCGTCTGTTTTTAGGATAAAACATCTCTGACGAAGTCCACAAACATTATAATAATGTTGTCTTTTATTTACAACTTTCGATTATTACTTCAAAGTAGTACAAGGAATCTTTAAACTAACTTCAAGGAAATCTGATTTACTAAAAATTGCAATATACAATCACGAACATGCATCACCAATATATTGAAAAAAAAAATTAAGGTCATGTTTGACACAGCTTTTTTTTTTCCCAGTTTTGGAAATTAGAAAAAAAAAAAGTTGCTTTTGGTAATCATTTTTCTTTTTTTTTTCTTCAATTTAAAAATTCAGTTTTTAAATCAAGGCTGTTTTTAAAAACTCATGATATTTTTTTTTCAATGTTGGTTTTTTTTTTTGAGACCACCACCACCCTCCCACCGCCGGTAGCCACCGCCTGCGACTACCGGCGACCAGCGACCACCGGCGGTGACCACCGCTGGCCACCACCGCCGTTGGCCACCGCCAACGCAAACCACCACAAAAAAAATTGTGTTATCAAACACCCAAAGAAAAATTAAAAAAAAAATAGGTTATCAAACACCCACTTGTTTTTGTAAAAAAAAATTAAACTGCTCTTTAATTTTATTTTTGTTGGAAACTGAAAATAAAAAAAAATAAAAATGTCAAATAGAGCCTAAACTTCTAAACAATCAAACTAGAAGTTTCTTTAAGGTCCCGGATATGATGTTGATGGAGCTCAAAGTAACCGATGGAGTCTCCTTATTTTGTCACATGAAGCTATATATTAACTTTCCGTAGCTTGCTAAGATTTACAAGACACAATTTTAACACTAAAAACTTCAAACACAAATATAGAACACAATGACATAAAGAAATATAACAGTGAGGAAGACAATCGGAACCAGACGAGTAATCAAGGGCGTAAACGACACCTACAGGGAGCGCAAAGATCAGAGGGACTCAACCTTGCTCCTTGCTAGGTCACAAAATTCCACCGGCATTACAATCCCAAAACTCGGCAAGCGTAAAACCGAACAGCAACCCAATAATCTATAATGGGCAAAGCGAGACTAAAAAGCTCCCCCCCCCCCCCCCCGGCGCCAAACCCAAGCCCCCTCCCCCAAAAGGCCCCTATCCCCCCACCCCAAGGACTTACCCTAGACGTAGTACCCCGTAACCAAATGGACAGCCCCTTAGCTAGCTGTTAACCCCTCCAGATCTTGGCAGAAGCTCCAGCCGCCGCCGGTAGAATTCCGGCTATCGCCGGCAGAATTTCGGCTACCACCGGCGATGACAGGTCCAACCCTAACAGAGAAAAGCCCCATCAATCAAGCCCATAAACTCATCAACCATCGGCCATCCCAACGAGCTAGATCTATCAGATCTAGTAGATCAAGAAAAAGATTTAGGATCTACATAGATCTGAATCATCCGATGCATTGGAGTGAGGCATCGCCATCCCCGATCGAGTTGGAGGAGATGGCGCCTACCACCGCACCGTCTTCGCCCACCATCGTCCACCCTGAAACTACCGCCGGCTACTAAAGATATCAACCTCACAGAACCTAGACACACGAAGAAGAGACAGAGAATAAAGAGAAAAGGCCGGAATCCGACCGCCGCCCCACGCGCGCTAAGCACGGTGGGGCGGCCACTGTGGTTTTCCTATTGAAGGTTTTTTGTTTTAGAGAGAAGTCAGAGAAATTATTGTAGAGAGAGAAAATGGCACAGGGGTGAAGGTTGCCTCTTTTATTTGTATCAAGTAGCATCCTATGAAATGGTAGAATCATTTCGTACGCTATGCTTGCTCGTGTACCTGTACAAATTTGTAATTCAAAGGGTGCATATTATGTAGGATGAGATTAGAGCAAATAGGAGAAGACCAACTGCATTTAAATGTAGCCATGTAATTGTAGGAGCAAATGACAAGACTTTGATGTGCATTGGATTGCCAATCTAATTTTTAGGGTATTTAATAAGTGACATTCTTGTCCACGATAACTGTTTTTCCTTCTCCATATTGATTTTTTGATGTGGCAATAGGTCTTTAAGCATCGGTGAATGCTAAATGCAAAAGGAGGAACGCAAGGGCTAAACCACCGATATAAGATTAAGGGAAGGGCAAGACTGTTTTGCAACCTATTTGTTGCTAAAAATGCATTAGGAAAAAAACATTTTGGCTTATAACTTATTTTTGGTTTGAGAGTAAAGAGTATCCTCGGATTATCTTTAGTGTCAACAGAGACAAAACCAACCCCCAAACAACACCCCCCCTCCCCCGGGCCGGGCGTCCACCCCAACCCCAGCAACCTGGTGCATTTAGAGGAGTAACTTTTCTCCGGGTGCTGGTCTCAAGGTTTGTACTCCAAAAAATAAGGACGAGAACAAACCTCCTTGACCGCCGGTGAGTTTAGGACTACATTTTTTTGGCTTATAATAACCAAAGGAATGTAAGCCAACAACAAAGAAGCTGAAAAGTTATGCACCAGTAGAGGGACCGGAAGCGACAAAAAGGACCAAAGGAAAAGAGACGATGCACAACTATCTCAAGCTTTAGAATAACCAACCGACAGTCATCTCATCATATCCAGATTCGTGTACACAGCAATTCAGATTATCATCACACCGTCCAGTACATGGAATTGGAAGATAAGATTCTGTGCAAGAATTAAGAGGGCCTTGGGAAGCCCTTTCAAACTGAATCTTGTCGGAACAAAAAGAATACTAGGACATACATAGAGCTATCTCGTATAGAGAATGACAGAGAACTTTTTGCCAAATTTGCATTGCATAAAAATCCAGCTGATGCATAACTAGACCCCCTCTTTGAAAAGTCAACATAGCAATCCAAGAATCAATATGTCAAAACCAAACTTTCATCTTTGGTTTTCGAGTAGTTTCCTAGCCTGCTTTAGGTGGTGGACTATTGATTTCTCAAAGGAAAGAGAGGCTCTAACATATGGAGGTGACAGTATATAAGTCTGCTAAACACACTACCAAGTTGGTAGAGCAGTTCAATACAGTTTACTTGAACAGTTGAACCTTTCTCCTCATTGCAGTTTAAAAGCATTGATTCCAAATCATAGGTGAACACAGGAAAGCTTCCTCTTTTGATAAACGTGAGAGAAAGTACAACACAGAATCGTGTCAGTGGCCAAGGCAATTGTAGCACACAAATGTTCAAACTAATTGTGAACTCGGAAAGTTATTTTGAAGGAAGAGGCAACCAATGGCAGAATACCTGAAAAGTCATGGACAAGATACATGTTGAATACCTGAGAAGTCATGGACAAGATACATGTTCCTCACGTTCCAAGAATGTCTAAACCTTGTTTTCCTACGATAAAACCTTCAACACCCCCTTTGCTTCCACTCTACTTTGCTTGTTTGCATAGATGACTTCAAAACACGGCCTAGTAAGACTCTGGTGACATTTCAAAGTCTAGGAATTCATTAACTTCAAGTAGGACTCTGGGAGGACAAGTGATATGAAATCATGAAACTAGAATAGGACTCTGGAAAACATTTAAATTTCCCCTAGTGGCTAGGTACTTCTAGGTTTTTTACCCAAATCCATCTGTTTTGAGGTACTTATTGAACCGGCCATTCTTTAACTTGAGGCTCTAAGCTGCGATTGTCATTGAACAACTGCCATTTTGCACATAATCTAAGTAAACTTCAACGTTGTACCACCATGATTCAATTAATGGCTGTGTTCCAGAAATATGTCCTGAACGGACTACCAATCGCAATACCCTTATCATTACTTGACTCTGGGACAACGAGAATCTTGGTATCCTATAAACAATGGCATAAGCACTAGGAAGATGGTACAGCAAAAGGATGCCAAGACCTATGACAAAGGTATAGTCCTGTCCGTTATCAGATTCAATCTTTTGCCAATTTCGATCAAACAATCAAAAGTGACTGTTAAGAAAATTTTAGCGAAGTTATTTCCAAGAAATGACTTTTACAGGTCTATGGATTCGGTGACACCTGCAGCAAAACCTTACTAATTCCAAATCCATCAATTGATGAGAACAACCGTGTATTCAATTTTCATGCACATCAAGCAAGTTGATACAACAAAACCTACAGCAGGATTCATAAATTACATCAAAATAAACAGAGCAAAAGACGCTCAACTATCAATTATTAAACAGAGACTCGTCTATTTCAATCTTAACAACCTCGCCATCATCGAACTTATCTTTCTTGGGCGGCGCAGGCGGCACCGGAACCCTAGGCGGACCTCTCCCTTTGCTCTTGTTCCGCGGCCTTGCCTAAACCAAACAAACCACAACAATTCATAAACTCGGATAACTCCACAAACCCAAAAAGACACATTCCTACAATCGTTTCCCAAGTACTATCCCCTTTGACTTTTCACAAATTTGTTGACTTGACTACAAAACATCCCTACATAAAATTACACCCAATTAACGATTTAGCTATCTAATAAAACACGCTACGGTGGCCACTAGACAAACTGTTGATTAAAGTCGATGTTTACGTGTTTGAAATTCTGAATTTTAGAAATTGGGATAACGTCAAGAAAAATACTTACATTGCCGAAGGAGTGGTTGAACCGCTTTCCTTTGGCAGTCTTCTTATCGCCTCGACCGCAATAAACTACAGTATTAAAAGCCCCGTCAGCCTGTTTGAATATCCAATTAGTGCGTGAAGTGTGTGTTTTCTGTGTGTGTGTGGTTTTGCTTACCAGAAGGAAATGAGGGAGGACTGAGGGGAGAGAGCGAGAGAGAAGGGTAAGAGGAGGTGGAGAGAGACTGGCCTAGGGTTTGGGAGGTTGAGGAGGAGAGGGGAGGAGAGAGATTGAGGGAGAGGGAAGCCATGGGAGGAGCTCCGAGTAACACTGACGCCATTTGCTCCGCGTGTAGAGATTTTGGGGGAGATGAAAGAAGATAAGGTACGAGTGAGGGGGTGTTTGGGCCGGGGAAGGGAGTTCCTGGACTGGATTCGTGAAATCACTGGACTTGGGATTTCAGAAAGGGTTAAGACGGGCCTTACTTTATAATTTCAAATAGAGTTGTTAAAAGGGCCGGGCGGCCCGCGGGCTGGCCCAACTAGGCCCGTTTTGGCCTGGGTTGGCCGGGCCCTATAGGTGAACAGTAGCGACCCAATAATTTAGGGCTTTGGGTAAGGCCGAAGCATTCTCAGAAATTATCCAGGCCCGGCCCGGCTCTAATTAAAAAGCCCGGGTCAGGCCCTAAAAAACGGGTTGGCCCGATTTAGCCCGAATTTCAGCCCTCTTTTAGCCCGGTTTCTGGCCCTAAAGTGGGCTGGATTTTCAAACAAAACTTTCCTGATAACCTTGAGAATCTTGTTCTATTGCAGCATCTCACGTGAGATGTTAAGAGGCAAATCATCAGAGTTGACAATGCCTTTGACAAAGCCAAGGTACTCCGGAATGAGCTCCTCGCAGTTGTCCATGATGAACACCCTTCTCACATACAGCTTGATGTTATTCATCTTCTTGCGGGTGTCAAACAGATCAAATGGAGCTTTCTTCGGTACGAAAAGGATGGCTTTGAATTCCAGCTGTCCTTCCACAGAAAAATGCTTGCTAGCAAGGTGATCCTCCAAGTCATTAGTCAAGCTCTTGTAGAATGAAGCGTACTCTTCTTTCGTTACCTCTTGTGGCTTGCGCACGCAGATGGGCTTTTGCTTGTTGATTTGCTGCTACTCATGTGACACCTCCTTAATCTTCTTCTTCTTCTTTGATGCGTCCTTCTCTTTGTCCTCGTCGACCTCCTCAATATCACCCTCATCTTCCTTCTTTGTTTCTTCATCTTCGTCATCACTGATTTCCTTTTCGGTTGTCTTCTCAGTCCAGAGGTAAATTGGGTAGCTAATGAACTCAGAGTGCTTATTCACCAAGTCCTTATTTCTCCTCTCTTCCAAGTATTCCAACTGCACATACACATCATAGAACTCTTATCAATCACAAAGCCTATACGTATGAGCTTAAATTGCTGTCTCGTACGAGTCGTACCCATCAATTGCATCCCCAAACCAGAAATTTTTACAAAACTACAAACGAAACGGAAGGGTAGTAAGATTTCCATTGTTTCGTTTGGAAACCAAATCCAATCAATATAACATGAAACCTTGAAATATATTTGCTTTCCCAAAAAGGGCCAGGGCTCGGCCCTAAATATTCGGCCTAGGGCCAGGGCCTGGACTGGGCCTATATCCCATTAATTTGGCCAGGCCAGGCCCGTTTTCCACCTCTCTGGCCAGGCCCTGACCAGTTTTCACGTTAGGCCAGCTGGGCCCAGGCTGGGCCGGTCCAAGCCCGACCCATAGACACCTCTAATTTCAATCTCTTTTGACTTTTCACGAGTTATTCATATAAGACTCGTACATTTACATATGAGCTTATCGTTTTGACTACTGCATCATAATATTAGTCGTATTGGTAATTATAAGGGATAATTACACTCATGCATTTGAGGTTAGGATAAAAGTACAGTCAAAGATACTAAGTTTTAAAATATAAAAGACCGTGACCAACAACTTTAAGAACGCGTCACCCGTGTCCATCTGTCATTGATATGTTTAAATAGTGTGACTTTTTGCCGATGTTATCAATACGTATTTTTAAAATGACAATATTACCCTTATGCGATAAAACAAATGGTATATATTATATAAAAATTTAAAACTGAATTTTCCAAATTAAGATTTAAGACCCTAAATTCTAAATTAGGGTTACGAACCCTAATTCTATCTCTTTCCAAAATTTTAAATTTCAAACCTTGCTGTTGCCCGGCCCCCTCTCCTCACACTGTTAGTGTTCCCTCCCCCCCACAGAATGCCCCCCCTCACCCTATTGCCGCAGCCACATCCGTCCCCCCTTACCCTACTGTTACCATATCCCTTCCCCACCCTATAGCGTGCCCTTTTCTCACCCCACCTCATCACCGCCACATCTTATCCCCCATGATGAGGTGTGTGTTATGAAATAGTGTACCAGTGCCACGAGCCACCGCCGCGGCATTAGAGACACAGAATCATCATCTCGATGAAGTGGGCTGGTGGAAGAAAGTGTGTGTGTGTGTGTGTGAGAGAGAGAGAGAGAGAGAGAGAGAGAGAGAGTTGCACAGTGTTTGGTGGTGATGAGATGTCTTAGTGTTGTCATGGTGTTGGGGTAGTGTTGGGCTTGTTGTTAGTGGTGGTGTCATTATGATCTTTGGAGATGGTTCACTAGTGGCCTTGCAATGGCAAAGTTTGGATATATAGGTGGCCTCACATATTGAGAGTTGATGATGGCGGTAGGTGGTAGCAGCAAGCTTAGAGCGGTTTTGGTTTAGATCTGACTAGATCTATGGTAGTTGAGTGGGAAAATTGGTGATGTGCGGTGGATGGGTGGTTGAGGTTGATGACGGTGGCGCCAAGTGTGGAGGCAATGGTGTTGCGACGACAGTGTTCGGGGAGCAGAGATGAGAAATGGCGGTTCAGGAGTTTAACTTCCAAGTCATATGTAACATGATCATTTTGACAAAATTCGTTATGTATTTGGTGGTTCTGTTTGGTCAACGAACATTGCTGTTAGAACGAACATTGCTTTTAGAACAAACTTTGGATCCTACCCAGGTTGTAGGAATCTTCCTCCAATAACATATATGATGACAATTAATAGTCGTTAAATATTTCTAGTGACTTTTCTTCTAACACTTTCAACGACAATTATTAACGTCACTAAATAAAAGTCACTAGAAACATTTAGAGACAATTAATTATCGTTATATAAGAGGTAGGAGGAAGATTCCTCCTACCGGAATAACAGCCAAAATTTTTCCTTACTGTTATTTATATATATTAATTGAAACGGGTGTAATTTTATTCTAACTTCAGGGATATGGGTATGATTAAGCCTAATTGTAATTGTGATCGTAGTGGTCTAAGTTTGGATCACTGTTTCGTTTGAATGGTTGGCTGAAGGAATAAGTTATGTAATGCAAAGAAGTACTGTAAGCATGAAAAAACACATCTTTAAAGTGATGATGAGCGAACTAAGAATGAGATTCCTTTTGGTTCATTATTACGTTCCAATGTAACGGACTTGAGCCTAATGAAAAGAAAGAAAAAACATATTTACGTGAAGGAATGAAAAAGCCCGCTTTGGGTAAGTCTGTAATTACGTCATAATGATCCTTACTCTACGAAACACTATAATATAGGAGAAGAAGCGACGACAAGAGCATGGAGTTTTTAACTTTTTAATTTATGCTGTGATTTTCTCTTTTAGACTTTGTAGGTTAGTGTTTCCTTATGTTAGCGATGCCCTTTTTTTTGGTCATTATGAAAGTTGAGTCCTAATTAATAGGTTGGTAAGGTATGTCTTGTTTTCAAGGTCATACAAGGCATTTAATTTCTGTAGACTTCAGTCGGGCAATGATTGTATATTAGAGGTTGTAAGGGTTTAGTAGAGTCTAGAAATTAAATTTTAAGTAAATAGAAACTCTTAATTTTAAGCAAGTAGAAACTCTTAATCAGAACTGTAAAAAGATCAAACTAAACACCACTAACATTAAAATCCATATCAAACATAACGCTTACTTGCTAGGAGCTATGTACATTCACAAGGGTAATGAAAATACCAACAAAATGAAAGCCTTCCAAAATTACACGCACTGATTACATATTGGTAAGAGCAAAGCAGTCACCCATATTGCTGCTATAAGGTTGTAATGCAACAGCTTATATCACCAACTCCTTGATTGAGATTGAACAGTTGGAGGCAACAGCTTATATCACCAACTCCTTGATTGAGATTGAACAGTTGGAGGGGCCGCTTTGTTACCACCCACTTATTCGATAAAGCCAGTTGACTACACTGTCTTATTATTATCACCGTTATAACGAATATTTTATCATCGAGAAGAACGGATGGTGTAGATTGTTTGTATCACTTGAAGTGTGAAAAGGGTAAAGGCAGCGATGACGGAGATGACCGCCCAACGGTTACTGAAGTAGTATTTTCTCAGTGCTGCACAATTGCGTCTCACTCTTGCTAAATTAGTGTGCGAGTAGCTGTTGCAGTAATTGTGCACTTCTTTCCATTGTGCTAAGAAGGAGAAGTCCGCTAGAACCACTTCTTTGCAGAGGTCTTTGAAGAGCTTCAAGGTACTTTCACGGGCCCCCAGGCTTTCCTGTATGACTCCTGCCTTCTCAAGCAACTCGACGTCGGCTTCAACTTCTATGAGTGTATACATGAGGAAGGCATAAGACGTGACATATCTCTGAATGCGGGAATAACATTGCTCAAAAGCAATGAGGTTTCTCAGGAGTGGCTCAGTGGAGTCATCGACGCACAGTGGCGTGACTGCAAATCTAGTCTGGCCACACAACAAGAAGAACCAAGAAAGGAAACAATATGATGATTTATTCCTGTTGTAGATGCAGGATGGGGGAAAGCCTGATGTCCAAAGACCACAGAGCCAATGAAACCAACAAAATGTGTTGAATTCCACGTCTAGGTCCTCTGCTTCGCGGGGCTTAAAATTGACTCCTGCAGTTGCAAGTTCAGTTGCAGAGTATTTCACGATGGGATGATAAGTTTGCTTTGTGAAGGGAGTTCCAGGAGTCCCACAGAGCCAAGAAAGACAACCAATTGAACCTGATTCAGAGTCTATGTACTCTCCAGTACTGCCCTCCATGTCGGACGCTGAAAAGAAGTGGAACAAGAACAGGAAAGATTAGTTGAAAAAGAGAAACTCAAGCAGCAGGATTAATGGTCGTTCCTCAGAGACCTACAGATCATATAAATCAATTTGGTTGGAACCTCATTCATTTTAGGCATTGGCAATAGAGTTCTCTGCAGTTTTCTTCCCAATACCTTCTGCATTAATTTATGCTGTTCATTCTATTATGGTCTGAGTTAATGAAATCCAATGTGACCTTATTTTGGGAAATATAAAGAGCCATTGCCCTTTCTTTACCTCGTGATGGGTCATCTCCTAAGCTGTCTTTATGACGTGGCAGATAGCAAGTGTGTAAAAGGCCGAGTATGTGAAGAGGAGTGCCATCCTCTGGCTTCCTTAATCTGCACTCAGAAAACATCAAATTGCCAAAGAATTCAAGGATGAAGTCGGAAAGGGACCGACCATCATCCCTTTGCATTTCTTTCACAGTGAGGTTGAATAATTCTTCGAGGACAAAGAAGGGAATCTGGTTCTCCAGCAGTAGCAAGTCATGCCTGACGTTATGGAATTTCAAACTGCTGCCGAAAATGGGGTCATCGCTTGTTTGGTACCACTTCCTTCTCCTAGAGGCCCGCAGGAGTTCAATTATAAATGCTCCATCGGTGAGCATCATTTCTGCAAATGCAAGTACACCCCCCGGATTTTCATTATAGCAACTCCAAGCTTCGGATAACTTCGCCACCACGGCAGCCACGCATTTACGTATGAGAACATCATCATTGTTAAAAAGGCTATTCCTGTAAGTTACTTTGATCTCCTCCATATCCGAAAGTATACCCTGTGAAAAGGTCCGATGGAGACGACACGCGGGGTATAAGCAGGCCCCTTCTCTTGGCAAAGCTTGTGAGGAACCCTGTAC
Organism: Escallonia herrerae; assembly: GCA_033070095.1. Classification (NCBI taxonomy): domain Eukaryota; kingdom Viridiplantae; phylum Streptophyta; class Magnoliopsida; order Escalloniales; family Escalloniaceae; genus Escallonia; species Escallonia herrerae. The sequence continues at coordinate 30,044 of JAVXUP010001184.1, forward strand.
ATGCAGGGTTCGACTTTCTTGAAGGAGGACCGGACTTTAACTCCTGCAATTTCTACGCGGATCATCTCCAAAAGAGGCTTTCGACTTCGCATCTTTTCCGGAGTTTTTTCTTGTATTTCATTGCACGTCCTTTCATACTCCATCTCGCTTTCTTGCAAGGCATGCTTAATATCTGCTGCCATTGATGTTGTGCAATATGACTATCGCAACCAATTGAATCGTTGTGCAATATCACGATTCCGAGTAGGAGCAAGAGAAGACTCCTTGCCAGTGTCTAAGGGGTTGTTCTTTATTTATAGTGCTGATTTCTGGAGCTGTGTGATTGCCCGAGAGATGTTTTTGGAACATCTGAAAGTGTTTTTTGAATCTGTTGCTTTCAAGTTCTACTTTAAGCAAATAATGAAAATGCATAATCCCTTTAGTGTTGAATGGAATGCATGTTTTACGTACTCATCCTCGGTATTATGCATCTTTGCATGGGTGGGGATGCCCCAGGACCCATTTATAACTTTAATCAGGTCCTAATCAGCTTGGAATGGAATCTATGCGAGGTCATGGGGTTAGAAGTTCAATCACAATGCTATTAGAGTTTGTTTTTTCATCAAGGGTACTTTTGACATTGAATGTCGTATTAAACCTCTTTTTCCTGAAATACCCTATTCAACTTTTTGCAGTTTTATAATTTTAGGGGTGTTTTTGAATTTCATTATGGTATTAAGCTACTCTCCTCAAAATACTCCTATTGAATTTTTGCGTTTGTTAAAATTAGGGTGACTTTTAGTTAAACATGTCCCTAAAAAGCTATTAAATCTCTATTGATATTGGGGATTTTCAATTTTTCCCTATTTTCGCAGAAAATAAGAATTTGCAAACAACTTACTTATCCAATTTTACAAACAAACATCTTGCATAAAACTAGGTTACCTTGAACTATTGTGTCTTGATAGCAAACTTCATAACTTAAGAATACCCTAGCAAATATCCACCTTTCTAACAAGCGAACATTAGAAAGACGTCCTTAGATCCCATGATCATCAACCATTATTAAGATTTCTTTTCTCGCTCACTTGTGTATAACTAACTCCCTTTTGGGAGCTCTCAATTATGCAAGGCCATGCAATAGTCAACTACTCACTATTTTTATGCCTTCGTCACAAACTTCGTGAAGCCTTTATTATGGATACTTGAGGGGGGGGGGGGGGGGGAGAGAGAGAGAGAGAGAGAGAGAGTCAGTCGTACTTCCATAGTAGTGTATCTTATGATGATCATGCTGATAGTTGGCCATTACAATGTTCTATATACAAGAATAGTCATCTGTATTGTGTTGGCTTATAGGAAATTAAAGCAGAGAGCCTAGGAAAAGAATAGAAAATTTTACAAAAAGATTGAGAAAAGAGGCCGATATACGCCCATCTACCAAATTTTGTTGTTAAGATTACATTAGGAAAACTGAAGAAGAGATTGAGAAGAAATGTTGAAAAAAAAAGTGGGCTTGCAAAAGTTGCTTCTAGGATGACATCTTAAAATTGACGAGGAAGGCAAAAGTGTCTATCTAATTAGTTGTCGATAACTTATTGCTAAAACCTTGGAATTTCTAACATGGATGAGGTTGTGGTCACTAGGAAGAGATCGTGCCGCATACACCCGTTGGTGTTCATTTCATGTTCTTATCCGTTGCCTTTTCAATGCAATCCGAACAACCAATTAAGTTTTCTGCCCGTAAGGTTCTCTATGAATGAGCATTGTCTGTATTGAAGAGGTCTTGTCTTCCATAATAATGTTACATGCTAACCAATAGCGGAGGCAGCGGAGGGCACAGAGGAGCACTTGCCCACCTACTGTCTTCTTCTCCGTCGTTGTCGTTTAGAGTACACCGGCGATGGTACCGTTGCCGCCGACATAGGCAGGTAGAAGAGTTTGGGTATGTTAATAAATTGGGTGAGTGGACCCATTATCTGCCCACTAACAGATAATGTGTATTTGTTACTTTGGATAAATACGGTTATTTAGAGAATATTTATCTCTTAAGTGTTTGAGATAAATACAATCTTTATCTCCTAAGAGTTAGAGGTAAAGCCAGTCTTTAATTGTATATCTATATAAAGGTTAAAGATATCCCAATAAATCATAAGTCAATAGTAATAACCCTCTCTCTATAGCACTCTCTCTAGAGCAATCACCAAGCTCTAGGATTTGGTTCGTGGACGAAGAACTCAACTCTAGTAGCCGTTTTCGTACCTGCGAAAAAGATCAAGCGTGTTGGAGCCTCGTAACAACAAGGATCCTATGTCGGAATATTCGGAGACTTCATACGGTATGTTTCCGAACCCATTACGTGTTACGTGGTAGCGCAATAATTGTTGTAATCTTTTCAACACTGGTATTATAGCATGATTACTTGTTGATTCGCCTTTAACATGCTAGATTAAATTATGTGCATGTTGCGATTTTTTTCGGATACATGAATTAGACTCATTATTAAAATTCGAAATTTTTTGAGCATGTTTTTCTGAAAAATAATTATATATTTTTGTTCTCCTATGGTTGAGGATGAACTCTGTAAAATTTCGTGATTTTTGGATGCATGGTTTGTGAGAAATCACGATTTTATTTTTCAAGAAAACTGTGATTTTTTTGAGTTTTGGGACACAAATTCAGAGCATGATATTCAGTTTTTATCATGATCTTTTGGTACATAATTAATCTATGTCGCATAAGCTTTCCAACGATATATTGTACACATTATTTGGCTTAAAAACGAGAGAGATATGGCATTCGGAAGTTGGCATCGTGGCATGGCGGCGGCTGGAGAATTAGGGTTTTTCAATGAAGAAGATGAACAGTGAACCCACGCGCGCCACGGGCTCAAGCCGAGCCGCAGACGCGCGCCACACGCGAAGGCAGCCGTACACGCGACAAGCCACCCCCTCACAAGCCCCGACGCGCGTACACGCGCCAGAAGAGGCTGCTGGAACACGCGCCACGCGCCGCACGAGCCGAGCCAAGCCAAGTTTGATTCCACACGCGCCCACGCGCGCGCGTGTAACACATGCGCCTGTTAAAAAAAATCCCAGTGGCTGCCCACGCGCACGGTGGCGCGTGGAGGCGCGTGAGGTATTTTCGGCGGTTTTCTGACTCACCACCGGCGCGTGGAGCTCTTTCTTGGCTTCTATAATTTTTCTATGGTATTAAATTTACCTCAATACCCTCTGTGTGTGTTATGTTTAATTTTTAAATGATTTTTTCTAGAAAAATTAGCTTTAAAAATTTGTTTTGATGCACTCAGAATTTTTCTTTAATTCCAGAGGGTATATTAGGGATAAATTTACTGTTTGCCAATTTTAAGAATTTATCTCTCATTTTTGGGCCATTTAGAAATATTTTTTGTGGTACTTTTGTGGTCCAAAAAATACGAATAATGCATCAAATATTAATTTTTGCACTTTGTGAGCAGAAATAAATATTATGGAGAGCTATATGACATAAATGAATTATGTTTTATTTATTTGCCTTGATTAGTGTTATGGTTTAACTATGTTTTTTGTTGAAATATATTTGTTGGGCTTTTGGTAAGCCCACACATCTTTAAACTCAATTTTAAGGCCTTTACGCCCGTTTTCCTTGGAAGGAGAATGTGACATATTCATCCATTTAAATTACCCTTTAACTTGTTATTTGAGTATGCTAGTTTTAGGTTAAATGGATGGATACTAGATTGACATTCTAAAGAAACTTATGTTTATGTGTTTACTCTTACTTTAAGAAAATTCTTTTGAGAATAATGTGCTGTGCGGCATCTCCATTTGTTTTATTGGAGTAGTTTGTAGTAGGATTCTCAAAGATGTTGTATTCTACTATTTTCCTGTATATTTCCAGAAAGCCTTGTACGGGGATGTAATTTCGCACGCACATTATTCAAGTCAGAATTTTCTTAGCATAAGTTATTAGAATGCCAATGGGGCTCAATGGAGTCCTTGCACACTTTATTGCATGGTGCAATTTTATATTATTCTAAATTATCATGTGGATGATTTATTATATTGTGGCTTATATAATGATGAAATTTATTGCGAAAAATTACTTGAAAAATATTTTTCCCAACTCACATACATGGGAGATGATTACGAGCTTAGCAAATTTTTGATTTCATGATGTGAGGAAGGATTATGTTTTTCATTTGAATTTTTTGAAATAAATAGAAGGATGTATAATTAATGTCTTTTCCTTGCGCAATCTAATGTAGTGAATATAATGGCCACCAAGAATGTCATAGCTGATCTCGTTAAGGGTGAGAAACTTAACGGAGACAATTATGACGTTTGGCACAAAAAGATGAAATTCATGCTGAACGAACGAACAAGAGCTCGAGGAGCACTTGACCAAGGAGATGGTCGCGCCAACTGAGGCGCAACCCCTAATAGACCACACTGCCTACCAGAAATGGAATCAGAAAGATCGTAGTGCGCGCTATACCTTGTTGAGCAGCTTGCAAAATGATCTAATCGGGCAGTATGATGAACTTCCAACTTGCAAAGCTTTATGGGAGCAGCTCAAGTTCTCTTTTGGTGGAACCTCAACTACGCGGCTTCGTAGCCTTGTGATTAAGTTTGAGGAGTACACAAAAGACCCTAAACATACCATGAGTGAACATCTAAGGATGATGTCCAATATGATTGGTAAGCTGAGGGATGCTGGCCATGCGCTCACAGATGAGCAGCAAGTCAGAGCTGTCATAAGGTCCCTTCCTGCCTCATGGGCCAATATGAAACAGATATTGACCCACAGTGAAAACATCAAGAACTTTTCTGATGTTTCACAGCATGTCATCCTTGAGGACGAGACTCGAGATGCTGACAAGACCCTTGCTTATGTCGCCCAAGGGGGATCGCGCAATGCAAATGGCAAGCGCGGAAGACAAAGTAAGAAAGGTAAGAAAGGCGAGGCTAGCACTTCTGCGCCAAAGGAAGGAAAAATGAAGAAACGCAAGAGAGGAAAACGTGGTGGGAAAAAGGATCTGTCTAAAGTTAAATGCTTCAACTGTCAACAGAAAGGACACTTCGCTCGTGATTGCACTGAGCCGAAGAAGGTACTTTCAGAATCTTCTCTCAGTTATATGTTTCCTCACATGTGATGGTTGCTCATTCCCAACCTGTGTGGTTTGTGGATACAGGTGCAACAAAACATGTAGCACGTGATCGAGAGGGGTTCGTAGATTATCACCGGATTCCAGCGGGTAGCAAACATATCTTCATGGGAAACAATAGCTCCGAAGAGGTGCTAGGGGTTGGTTCTTACCAGCTCAAGTTGCGCACTGGGCGCACATTGATTCTTAAGGATGTGCGATATGCACCCACTGTTCGGCTTAATCTACTTTCAGTTACTGCTTTATTAGACATTGGGTTTTCCTTTATTTTTAAGGGTAATAAGTTGGACATCTTTTTGGATGATGTTTTGTTCGGACATGGTTTTCACATGGATAGTCTTTTTCAATTGGATTTAAATGATTCACAGTCCTCTTATTCTTATGTTGTGAATGATAATATTGTGAATGATTCTACCACCTGGCATGCAAGACTGGGCCACATAGGCCAAGATAGGATGACTCGTTTGGCTAGAGAAGGCCTTTTGGGCCCACTCGCAAGAGTCAATCTACAAACTTGTGAGGCTTGTTTGGCCGGTAAAGCATGCAGGAAGCCTTTTGGAAAGGCTGTGAGAGCAACTCAACCACTTGAGCTAGTTCACTCTGACATATGCGGACCTATGAGTGTAAAGGCACGCCATGGCGCCTCTTATTTCCTTACACTGATAGACGATTATACGCGATATGGTTATGTGTATCTGATATCTCACCACTATGAAGCTTTGGACTGTTTCAAAAGCTTTTGCACTGACCGAGGACGCGAATATTTGTCAGATCACTTCAAGAAGTTTTGTGAGGAAAAAGGGATACGCATGCAACTTACTATTCCTAATACTCCACAACAAAATGGCGTTGCGGAAAGAAGGAATAGAACATTGTTAGACATGGTTAAGTCTATGATGGCGCAAGCAAACCTCCCAATATCTTTTTGGGGGATGCTCTTTTGACTACAATCTATATACTTAATTGAGTGCCTTCACAATCAGTCAAGTCCACCCCATATGAGCTTTGGAATGACCAAAAGCCAAATTTGGATAACTTGCGCCCATAGGGCTCAGCAGGTTATGTTCACAGTATTTCTCATAAGTATGGGAAACTAGGGCCTAGAGCTAAAAAGAGTATCTTCTTGAGGTATTCTGAAAACTCTAAAGGCTATGTGATGTATGGTGAACATCCAAATGGTGGAAAGACTGAAATAGAGTCTCGTGATGTCGATTTCATAGAGAATGATTTTCCTAGCATTGGAGACGCAAGTAAGAATCTTGACCTCTATGAGTTAGAGGAAGTTGAAGCCACTTTACCATCTCCAAGCGAAGGTGGGGGATTAGTTCCTCATCCTGTTGTCGCTGAAGATAGTATAAGTGATCTTTAACCTAGTGGGAGCATCCTAGACAGTGGGAGCACACCATCAGGACCATCAGGTCAACAAGATTCTCAACTGCGTGGAGGTGCACGAGGAAGAGTTCCACGTCGTCGTTTTGAGATTGACCGTGAAATTCTTATGTGCACTCCAACTGATGAAGATGAGCCCACTTCTATGGAAGAAGCCTTATCTTCACCTGCTAGTAATGAGTGGATGGCTGCAATGAAAGATGAGTTGAGCTCAATGGAGAAGAATCAGGTCTGGGAGTTGGTTAACCTTCCGCCAGGGCACAAGACTGTTGGAAACAAGTGGGTTTTAAAAGTCAAGCACAAGGCAGACGGGTCAATTGACAAGTATAAGGCACGTCTTGTGGCGAAAGGCTATACCCAACTGCGGGGTGTGGACTATGAAGACACTTTCTCCCCAGTGGTGAGATTTGCTTCAATTCGACTGATCCTAGCTATTGTCGCCCAGCAAGATTTAGAACTTTTTCATATGGATGTTAAGACTGCGTTTCTCAATGGAGAACTAGACGAAGAGATTTATATGGCTCAACCTGAGGGTTTTGAAGTCAAGGGACATGAGCGCAAAGTTTGCCGGCTCAAACGTTCTATATATGGTCTCAAACAATCGTCTAGGCAGTGGGTTTCATCATGCCATTACCTTTATAGGTTTTGAAATGATTGAACAAGACCATTGCGTTTACGTAAAACGATCCAAGAAAAATATTTTGATCCTTTCTTTGTATGTGGATGACATTCTTTTAGCTGGAAATGACATGAGTTCCATTGTCGCCACTAAGCAGTGGCTGTCCTCAACTTTTGAGATGAAGGACATGGGAGAAGCTAATTATGTGCTCGGGGTTAAAATCATACGTGATCGTCCAAAGAGACTTCTCGGTTTGTCTCAAGAGACATATATCAAGAAGGTCATTGAACGATTCCATATGCATAACTCAAAACCCATAGACACTCCAATGGACAAGGCGTGTACTTTAAGCACAGACCAATGCCCAAAGAATGATGAGGAAAAGAATCGGATGTCCAAAGTGCCTTACGCGGCTGCAGTTGGGAGTCTGATGTACGCTATGTTGTGTACGCGTCCAGACATCTGCTTTGCCGTTGGAATGGTGAGTCGTTATCAGAGTAATCCTGGACCCGCTCATTGGAATGCGGTGAAGAGGATTCTTCGATACTTACGTGGAACCGCTGATCTCGTCCTGTGCTATCATGGTGGAGACTTGAGATTGAGAGTATACAGCGATGCTGATTGGGGCGCTGATAGAGATGAGCGCATTTGTACAGCAAGAAAAAGTCTTGCATCGCCCTATCCACGATAGAGTCGGAGTATGTTGCTTGTTCAGCAGCAGTCCAGGAAACTGTTTGGTTGAGGTCATTCTTACAGGCTCTAGGGGTTACAGCTCATGCAGATGAGTCTGTCACTGTTCACTGTGTCAATACAGCTACCCTAGATTTTGTAACGGACCCCAAATATCAAACACATAGGCTTTCGTTATCACTTCATTAGAACTTTAGTTGCGCAAGGAGAGGTGACCATGAAGCATATACCTACTGGCAGAATGGTGGCTGATCCTTTGACCAAGCCTATTGCTAGAGATGTTTTCCTTTCTCACATTAGGAGTATGGGACTACGTAGGTTTTGATATGTTTATGGCATCTTATGTACTTGACATTATTTATTACATTAAATTTTCATTCCTTGATTTGAGTTTATTTTGGAATGAATGGATAATCTTTGTGATTACATATACATCCTTATTGAGAGTGTCACCAGGCTCGAATTGACCCACTCACACGGGTAATTCACCTTGGCGCTAAGATAGCGAGCAAGATGAGACATAATTGTCTTAAGCGCCAAGTGGGCGAATAAGATGATACAGCTTATAAAGCAAACATGTCGCCTTAGTTGGAGCTAAGATGAGACCTAAAAAATGTAGGTCGATCATAGAGTATCTCCACAACTCTATGTAGCCTGTTTACAGCCGAATGTGAGATTTCAGGCAGGCACTATGAGAGTGACTGGGCTGAAAAACTCAGGTTAGGCGCTTGTACAGCGACTAGACTTAGATTCGTATGGCGTATTTTATTATACATTTATGTGACACGCCCTTGCGGGTTACGCCATAGCATGCAAATCATACTGCATGTGCTAAATGCAGACCGACAGTGGGAGTGACGAATGAATCCCTGCTTCGTCACTGTGTGAGCCACTTGGATCAAAATTTTTGATCCTATATGGTACCCTTTTCACCTTAGACTATGTCATGAAGAGGATACTCAATGTCGCTACTTTAGCATGTACCCTTGGATCATGGATGATGCGGTCTCGCGGGGCATGTCTAGGAAAGCGGTTGGGTCTAATTGGAATGACATGAGGGCTTTGGGAAGAAAGTTCAATATTACATCATGTTGTGTGATTCATAGCCCGGGCGACTTTGTCGATTTTCGTTTCGATATGAGTCATGAATACATAACATATGAGAGGTTTAACACTGCTCATTATGAGGGATTTGAGAGTGTTTAATCTGGTGTAGTTGAACTATCTGGGGTACATACGAGATTTTTTGAGAGTGATGTATTGTGTTAGTTTGGTGATAACTTAATACAATACTCCTCAACTGGACATCCTTTCTCGTAGGTCGCACGTTCCATTTCCTGTATGAGGAGATGAGTGGACGAGAGATAAAGAGGGACTGTACGATTTATTTGCCCTGTGTGTGGGCGAGTGGGAGCTGTTAATAAATTGGGTCAGTGGACCCATTATCCGCCCACTAACAGATAATGTGTATTTGTTAGTTTGGATAAATACAGTTATTTAGAGAATATTTATCTCTTAAGTGTTTGAGATAAATACAATCTTTATCTCCTAAGAGTTGGAGGTAAAGCCAGTCTCTAATTGTATCTCTATATAAAGGCTAGAGATATCCCAATAAATCATAAGTCAATAGTAATAACCCTCTCTCTAGAGCAATCACCAAGCTCTAGGATTTGGTTCGTGGACGAAGAACTCGACTCTAGTAGCCGTTTTCGTACCTGCGAAAAAGATCAAGCGTGTTGGAGGCTCGTAACCACAAGGATCCTACGTCGGAATATTCAGAGACTTCATACGGTATGTTTCCGAACCCACTACGTGTTACGTGGTAGCGCAATAATTGTTGTAATCTTTTCAACATGGTAGAACCACTTCAGGCAGATTAGGTGGAAGGAAGATAAGAAGAACAATAGATGGGAGGGGGGGGGGGGGGTGAAGACGGGAAGTTGAGTAGATGGAAAAGCTAAAACTGGCGGCTGATTGCTTTTGGTAATTTAGGGTTAGAAGGTTGAGTTGAAGGAATGAATTTGAATACTAAAAAATAATTTGAACCTTTGATTAAAATAATCGGTCATTATTTTTTGGAATGAGCTTCATATGTTTTAATAACGATGTTAATATATGATACTATAGTAAGTAAACACAAAAAAGAGATATTTTATTAAAAAAATGTTCTTAACATGTGATGTTTACTCAAATGCTTAGAAAAATACGACACTTTTACTGATTACACTTTTGGGGCTCACGGTAAAAGATGCATAAAAAAAACGGCACTCAAATAAACGTCTTAATAAACGGCTTTTATACTATATTTTGTTATAATGAACGCAACTAAAATCTTTATCTCTGTAGTCGTCTCAATCTTTACTCTCTTAATATAACTGTCTTGTTCGGTGTTGACTTTTGAAATTAAATTGACATACAAATTTTTTGGTTATCTTTGGAATTACAGAGGGTCGGAAGTGAATGTATGAATTGACTATTCATGGAATTGTGGGTAATTCACTCATACATTTTCAATCTATGCTCATTTAAGTTGTCTGTTTGTGGGGTTAATATATTGTCAAATAATTAGGCTTAAGATTCTTTTTTTTCTTCTTTATCAATTAAGTGCCTACCCCGCACACAGTTTCTAGTTTCGCCACTGATGCTAACAAAGAAACCAGCAGGAGTTTAGATGGATCATTGTTTCTCATAGAAAAACAAGCCAACAACTTCAACATGGAAAGCTTATGCTATTAATCGAACTTTACAATCGTGAGTTTTTGGTAAGAGCCATTTCTATGCTTCCTTCCCTTTCCATGTTTGTTGTCCCAAGCCAAGAAGGCCGACGGCGGGCACATGTGTGTAGGAAGGTCGATGCTTAAAATCAAAATTAAACGAACCTATATCACCAAGCAGTGCTAATAGTGAACTCATGATGTGGTGTGGTATTTGTCGATGCTAGATTATGTTCAAGGATCCAATTCATTAAAAACGAAAAAAAGTCCTACCAACTATGTGATTCCAGCCCTAATAGAATGTAACACTATTGATATTTTTTGTGTTGATGCATAGGTTGCTTCCTTAGTGCGGTCGAGGAATGCCAAGCCAAGAATATTCATGTGTATTTGTGTATTGTCTGGTTTATCGGATCTTGTTTGCTATAATGAACATCCACTTGGTTTGTCACATGTTTTTTGCTAAAATGAATATCTAATTAATAATTAAGTTTACAGACCAAAACCGTTTTAATGCATATTAATTAACTTTGTGAACAAACTTAAACACCGAATATCCATATGAAATTGAACTGTGCACATGGTGAAACATCCGATTACTTTTCTCAATGCACTCCAATCTACATATGTATGTTGGTTCTAAGAGAAAGATTAGATGCAAGGGGAAACATCTCCTAAGCTCCAATGTACTTTGGTATGTCAGTTCTAACAAAATATTAGATGGAGGGGGAAACATCTCCTAAGCTCCAATAGTGAATTTTAGAGCAAAATGCTATGTGGGCTCTCATGACGGGGAAAAAAATTATAATAAAATTCATATAATGTGTAGTTTAGAAGGCACATAACAAAGTACATATGTAAACTTAATATCAAGAAATAGAGTGGCTATATAGCTCGACTAAGATAAAAAAAATAAAATTGTGTGGTACAGAGATTGAATCAAAATTTTACGTTGCTGGTGATTATTTTTGCTACAAGTATTACTATTTTTTTAATATTAAAAGTAACATTAAACCCGGTAAGTGTGTAAACACAGGACGTGATTCTATTATTGTGGTTTATATATAGATTATTCATAATTTTTAGTTCCCTGTAAAATAGACAACAAATAATTTGACTCATGCTACTAAACTGACAAATGGTTCATACAAAGCATACTAACAAAGCGACAATCTTTCATGTTGTGTCAAGAATCACAAGTACTAGTCTTTTCAAAAATCAAAATCACTTCATTTTAGAAGCACAAGGATTTTGAGTTAAGATTCATTGTTTTTGAAATTTCCCTAAATCGACTTGACCAAAAAGGGTAGGATGCTATCTGTTGGTGCATAATTAGTAAAGGATGATTTGGACTCAACACCTTTACTTGAGAGAGGAAAGCTTGATAACTGTTTTTTTTAACAGAATAAAAATTACATACCAAAGAGCAACAAACGTATATAAAATAATTACAAAGGTTTTCAAAGGTAACTCGCAAAAGAATATAGGAAACAAGGCGGTGGTTTAATGCTACTTTTTGGGCCCACCACCATTATTGTTGAACAATCAAGAGACCAGTGGAAAGGAAAAAAAGCACCATATGCAGCTGTGACTGCAAGGTTGGCTTGCTTCTATACATCTTTTTGACTTTAATTGTGTGTAACTTTTTTGGCTGGATAACGATGTGGAGGTTACAACGTGACCCATGTGGTGTGAACATAGTAGATGTCACAAGATTGCTTGTAGCATGATACGGTACAATTGGCATTGGCCTCACCATTATTGGAGACTAAAGCGAATTATACACAAGGGTTTGTTGTTCGCCCACCATTGTTGGGAAGAGGTGGAGATTTGAATGAAGAAATGGAACACAAGGGAGACGTGAAGATATAGCAAGAGAAAAAGTTATGAGAAAAAAAAAAACTCGAAGAATCGATGAACCATAATCAAGTTACTACTGCATTATGAAAGGTATAATCTGCATCACGAGAGAGCAAATTGTTCTATATTTGATCACATGTATTAAGCGAATATCAAGCATTAATTTGGCTAGATTATAAGAGGTAGCATTTCTACTAGAATTCTAAGGAATTTTAAGTTTTTAATCATCACGTTTCTAAGAGAATAGCATGTTTCATGTTTTCTTCTCTCTCTCTCTCTCTCTTGGGTGGGTTGGGGGTACTGAGCATGTTTTCTTTCGGTGGGAATGTCAATGGGCCATGCTTGGATCGGGGCCAGAGGAGAAAACGGCCCTGTTGGGCCGGGTCTCTTCGGGTGGTGTGGAACTGGGCTGGGCCTGCGCGGGGCTTATTGGAGGTATAAGGGCCCGTTCCAAGTCCAAACCCTAGGCCCAAAAATTAGGGCCGGGCTTGGGCCAGGCCCGAGCAAAAATAAAAAATTATTTTTATTTATGTTACAAAAAAAATTAAATTTAAGATAAATTTATTCATAGCCCTACTCCTTTAATCCAGAATTGGGATCGGCTACGAAGTCACCTATATATATATATATATATATATATATATATATATATATATATATATATATATATATATATATATATATATAGGATTAATTTTTCAAAAAAAAGTGAGAACAAAAATTTATTTTTCCTGTAAATAGTCACATTCTCACGTGCGGTTATTTACTTTAAAGACACTTCATTTGTTTGAATATAATCCACAGCGAAAATGTAAACTATATTTTAAAAAATAATTTATTCTAAAAACTTGAAAAAAGAAAAAGAAATTAATCATCTGGAAGATCTTTGACCTTCTTATCATTAACTGATTTATCTTGTTTCTTATATTTTAAATCAAAATAATCTTTTTCAACATATACATAGCTAGCTAGTGAGACCTGAAGGAATACATAAATGGCATACTTGAGTTCTTCTCAAACACTTGGCACATGTTCCATGTAATGATTTACCAGGCACTGTAAAATTGATTTGCGCATTTGGACCGAAAGAGTACTTGACTTCATTTTAAGTGACTCCAGCAAAAACGCATATTCATCGATTCAATATAACATCTACACATTAGGTCATTCAAGCTCAGCAACACTCGGGCTCTCTCCAACTGTTCTCTTGTGGGTTCAAAAGCATTTACTCTGCTACTAACAAAAGATAGAGGGAACCCAACTGGAACAGTCTCCTCTTTGAGCTTCCATGTGATTATAGGCCAACCTCTTCTGGTAGCAACATGGTTAAGACGATTCATCGTGTCATCCAACACCCTCTCGTTCACTGAATTATCGACTTTGAAGCAACCGTAGAAACTTGCACGGGTAGAACATCCCGATAATTTGAGATAAATTTATAATTTTTTTCGTTTTGTTTCCAAGAAGTTAACAAATTAAAATTGATATGCTCTTTCATTGGTAAAGAAGAACAATGATTAGTATTTGCATACAAACCAATTTCAATAAAAGAAAAAAAACATAGACAAAATTGTAGAACTAGAAATACCTTCCACTGGAATTTGTTTTGTCGTTAGATATTCAAGGCCCTTAAAATATGATCCATACGCCTGACGATGTAGCTTGCCCGCACACATCAGAGAAATTTTGATATAGGTTATACAGATCTTCAAATGTCTTATTTACTTTCTTTGTAAGCTCGGTTGTGGCGCTATATCAAGACATCCATGGCATGCAACTTTAACCTAATATCCAAACAAGTAGCAATAACAAGAACAACATGCAATTCTGTCCAATATTTATTAAACTTAATGTCCATCTATTTCATTATTTCCTGAAAAAGGTCCTATATATCTTCATTTTACGAAAATGTTAAGCAATTTTAGAATTTCTACCATAGTAATAAGGGATGTGTGATAGTACGAATCTGACAATGAATTGATAGACGTGTAAAATACCTCCGAAAATACGAATAGAAGTGTAATCATATGCCATTCTTAGTGACTTGACAAGCTTTGTGGGAACATGCTCAGTAGGCAATGTGCATACACTTCTTTACATATTATAACAATAGTAAAACTTGTGCAAAAAGTTATAAAAGAAAACGTGAGAGCGGATTAAGGAGGGCATTACAACCCCTCCTCCCAACCCACACAATGTGGGGCACTTTACACAAAAGACAACTGAAACAGAAGCAAAACTAGCAGCCTTCACAATGGCATAAGCAAAGTAGATAACATAGAACTCGGTACTGCTGGGAACAAGCCCAACTCCCTTGTAGACAAACTGAGTGCAGCTGTGCAGCTGTACAGCTGTACCTTCTTAGGGAGCAATGCTTCAAAAAAAAAAAACAGGTGTGAGAACAACTTGCTTGAAATAATTAATCAGTGTAGGTCTCATCTCGGCCTAGTTCAGATTGGTAATTGTACGCATTCACATGGCATGACAACTGACACCCTCTTGGTGTGCTTATTCGGAAATATATTGGGAATGGCATCACTAAAGATGCTGAGAGTTTGGCAGATGTGAAGGTCAGCTCCATATATTCTGGGAGCTCTTGGCTTTTGTCTAAGCCTATTCCTAACGATCTAAGGGAGCTGATTGATGCTACTCCTGATAACTTGAAGCCGAATGTGGCCTCCAAAGACTTAATTAGATGGATGCTAGAAAGTTACGGCATTTTATGATTAGATCTTGTGATAATATGTCTTGGATAAAAAACTCAGAATGTGTGGGTGTCCCACATTGGTTATTCAAAGAAGATTGTGACTTGAACTTAAGTATATAAGTCTTGTCCCACATTAGTTATTTAGAGAAAGTCACTACTTATCTCTAAGTATATACATGTATTTTAAGGCACAAGAGAAAAGAGAGAAGAGACTTTCTTTGAGTAGAAAGAATCTTTCTTTGAAGAGATGAGAGAGATAGTCCTTCTTTGAGTAGGAGAAGTCTTTCATGAAAAGAGAGGAGTCATTCTTTGAGAGGGTTTGTTGAGAGAGATAAAGATATGTAACCTCTAGTAAAAAATATAGTGAAATTGTTGCTATCACCGTAGAGTAGGCTTTCGTCGAACCACGTAAATCTTGTGTCTCTATTTTTTGTTATTATTTTCGATTCTCTTCTTTATTACTTGGTGCATAATCTGGTATATTCCTTCACAAGTGGTATCAGAGCTGAGGTTCAGTGGTAGATTGAAAGCACCTTGTAATGGCGCCAAATACTTCGACGAAGTATGATTTGGAGAAGTTTGATGGATCGAACGATTTCAGTTTATGAAAGATGAAGATGCGTGCTGTTTTAATTTAGTAAGGGTTGTTGAAAGCGTTAAAGGAGAAACAAGGGCTTCCTGATACGATGTCTGATGATAAAAAAGAAGACATGTTGGAGACAGCCCATAGTGCCCTGTTGCTGTGTTTAGCCGACAACGTGTTGGGAAAGATTTCTCAAGAAACGACTGCTGCTGGATTATGGTTGAAATTGGAGAGCTTATACATGACGAAATCTCTAACAAATCGCTTGTATTTAAAGCAACGACTTTATACTCTTCGGATGAAAGAAGGTACATCGATCAGTGATCATCTTGATGAATATAACAAGGTAATATTAGACCTGCAAAATATTAATATCAAGATAGAAGATGAGGATAAAGAATTACTGTTGATGTGCTCTTTACATCCGTCCTATGAACATTTTGTTACTACCTTATTATATGGGAAGGACATTATCTCCATGGAGGAGGTTGAGGTTGTGATAAATTTTCAAGAATTAAGGAAGAAGGTTTCAGAAAATAGGGGAGAAGAACATGGTGATGGTCTGATGGCTCGAGGCCAAAGCACTGACCATGCTGGGTCTAAAAATAAAGGAAGATCAAGGTCTCGGTCAAAGACCAGAAAATTAAAGTGTTATCATTGTCACAAGGAAGGACATTACAGAAAGGATTGTCCTGAGCATAAAGGGAAGAAAAAAGATAATTCCAAGACGGCTGATGTTGGAGTAATAGAAGATAATTCTGATGGTGCATATGTTCTCTCAGTTACTATCAGTTCCTCAGATGGAGGGTGGATTCTTGATATGGGTTGCTCCCATCATATATGTCCCAATAGGGATTGGTTTGTCACTTTTCGCTCATTTGATGGTGGTAAAGTCCTTATGAGAAATAATGTAGCCTGTAAGGTGGTTGAGATAGATTCAATTCAGATTAGGATGCATGATGGTATTGTGAGAACTTTGACTGGTGTCAGGCACGTTCTAGAGCTGAGAAAAAATTTAATTTTTTTGGGTACACTTGACTCTAATGGTTGTAGCTATCGGGCTGCAGGTGGATTTATGAGGATAATGAAGGGTGCTCTTGTTGTAATGAAGGGGTTGAAACAAAAATAGTATCTATTTACTATAGGGTAGCACAGTTATAGGAACAACAGTAGCAGCTTCATCTTCTGATATGGATTCTAACACTACCAAGCTTTGGCATATGCGTTTAGGAAGGGTATGGATGTGCTAAGCAAACAAGGTCTGCTGGGAAGCAAGAAAATTGGGAAGCTGAATTTTTGTGAGCATTGTGTCTTTGGGAAGAATGCAGGGTGAAATTCAGTCGAGCTGTTCATACCACCAAAGGTACAGTGGATTTTATCCATTCAGATCTTTGGGGTCCTTCCACGATTCCTTTTAAGGGTGGTGGCAGATATATGTTGACTTTTATTGATGACTTTTCAAGAAAGGTCTGGGTGTACATCTTAAAAAAGAAGAGTGATGTCTTTGTTCAGTGGAAGTAGTTTTAGATAATGATTGAAAAACAAACCAGCAAAAAATTAAATGCTTGAGGACTGACAATGGCATGGAATTCTGCTTGGATGAGTTTACTGAGTTCTGCAAGAATGAAGGCATGGTGAGGCATTGGACTGTTAGAAAAACACCACAGCAGAATGGGGTTGCAGAACGGATGAATAGAACTCTCCTTGAGAGGGCTCAATGTATGCATTCGAATGCTGGGTTATTGAAGGAATTTTGGGCAGAAACTGTTAACACATTTGCATATTTGGTAAATAGGTCTCCATCGACAGCAATTGGTTGTAAGACTCTTGAAGAAGTTTGGTCTGGTAAGCATGCTAATTATGAAAATTTGAGGATATTTAGTTGTCTTGCTTATGCTCATGTTAATGATGGTAAACTTGAGGCGAGAGCAAAGAAGTGCATTTTCTTAGGCTATGCATATGGAGTAAAAGGGTACCGGTTGTGGTGTCCTGATTCTAAGTCATCCAGGTTCCTAATTAGTAGAGATGTGACCTTTGATGAGTCTTCGATGCATTCGAAGAAGAAGGAGTTGATTGATGCAGGAAAAGACCACGGTGTCAGGGAGAAGGTGGAGCTAGAAGTTTGAGCTCCAGATTCTTTGCCTATAATTCTTATAGATGAGGATGCTGGTTCTCATTCTACCGAGGATAATGAAGAATCTCAGGAACAGCAGTATAACATTGCCAGAAATAGATCGAGAAGAGAAATTCGACCTCCTCGGAAGTATGGATATGCGGATATGGTTGCTTATGCTCTTAATGTGGCAGAGAGTATTGAGGTTGAAAAGCCTGTTACATACAAAGATGCCATCAAGCTAAGAGCACGGAATCACTGGACATGATGACAAAGCATATTCCAGAGATCAAGTTTAAGCATTGCTTAGATTTGATCAGTATCAGCAGTATTTGATGTGCACCCTTAGGGGGCAGGTGTCGTAGCAGCAGATGATATTTTTAGATTGTTTGTGGCTTGTTTTATCCAAGCCAATGTGGAGATTTGTGATAATATGGCTTGAATAAAAAATCTAGAATGTGTAGGTGTCCCATATCGGTTATTCAAAGAAGATTGTGACTTGGACTTAAGTATATAAGTCTTGTCCCACATTGGTTATTTAGAGAAAGTCACTACTTATCTTTAAGTATATATATGTTGTCTTGTATTGTGTTTTAAGGCACAAGAGAAAAGAGAAGAGAGAAGACTCCTTCTTTGAGTAAGAAGAGTCTTTCTTTGAAAAGATGAGAGAATTGTTCTTTTTTGAGTAAGAAAAGTCTTTCCTGAAAAGAGATGAGTCATTCGTTAAGAGGGTTTGTTGAGAGATTGTTACTACCACCGTGGAGTAGGTTTTCGTCAAATCACGTAAATCTTATGTTTCTATTTTCTGTTATTGTTTTCGACTATCTTCTTTATTGCTTGGTGCAGAATCTAATATATTCCTTCACAGATCTTCTTGGCAATCTCTACCGACTCGATCGAGAAAATTCTTGTAGTAGCCAGATTTTGTCTTCCAATCATAATCCAAACATGCTTTTACTCTGTGGTTGGCCCTTACAGACAAACCTATGACCTTCTCTCAATTACTACTTCCTACCCCGGGGAATGGTGGAGAGTGCAGCGATCAAGTGGAAACTATTGAGCATTTGTTATCTGAGTGCAACTTTTTACAGCCCCTGACGCCAAGGTAGTACGTATCCTATAAAAGCTGACAGTCATTAATAGGAAGATTACAACTCCGACACACCGAACAAATTCCTTAGGACTGCTATAACTCGCATGACATAGACCATGAAAAATCTGAAGGTGAACCACAATGAGAAACATACTTGCGTCTGGCAAATATTTAAAGAGTCTTCAGAAAATCGAAGAGATTGTCTACCTTGGAACGAGGAGGAGATCTGGTTCTCTAAATATAGCTGGGGTGATCCTTTCAAGCTTTTGCTAGTTGTTTGGTTTTTTTCTGCCCTAAGGGCCTAATGTATCATTTATAGCTTCAGTGAAATGCAAGGGTTTTCAAGGGTTACACAAATAAGACTGCTCAAATGGTATGTTCAGATATTAGATTTGTTCTTAGAATTAGATTGTGGCTGGGCATGCAATTTGCACTGTGAATGACCATTTGCTTTGTCTGTTGGTGCCTAGCTCTCTCTGCTTGTGCCTGTTCTTGTAAGCGATTTGGGCTAGTTTTTCCATGTGTGGTGGTGCTATTCTCTGTTCTTTCCGGTTGTGCAGATTAACTTGACCAAAGAAGGATCAAGGCCAAGTCAATTTGCAGTATAAAAACTGCCAGCAAACTTAGTATCTTTATTAGCAATAGTAAGCTTGTACAATCCACTGGTTACATATCCCTTGCCAACATAGTTTCCTCCCTTGGTCAGAATAACACTATCTGACTCAAACAAAATCTTAAATCCAAACTGATTAAGCATACTAACAGATATAAGATTTTTCCTAACATCGGGAACAAAAAGCACATACTTTAAGGTCAGCTTCTTTCCGAAGGAGAGATAGAGCACAAGAGTTCCTTTGCCCATGACCTTAGCCGTAGATGAATTTTCCATGCAGAGATGATATCCCTCAGTAACTGGCTCGAGGTCCTTGAACAGATTTCTGTTTTTAACAATGTGCATGGTTACACCGAAGTCCACCCACCACTCTTCATCTTCCCCCATCATGTTGGCTTCGAAAACCACTGCAACGAAGTCCTCGTTGTCAACCACATTGGCATGGTCCTTTTTCTGCCTCTTAGCCACTCGGAAATTCTTCTTGAAGTGGCCAATTTTTCCACACTTCCAACAGGCCTTTTTAGGCTTGTCTTGCCGGTTGGTAGAAGCAGAAGCTTGACCATCAAGCTTACGCTTAGTGCCACTAAAGGAGCCATGATCTATTACAAGAGCCTTGGAGGATTTGTTTTCTTCCAACTCAAGCCTATCCAAGTTTTGAGAATTCTCTTCAACTTGGATATACTTGACCAACTCTTGCATGGTCATGGCATCCTCCTTTTGTTTTAACTCCTTACGACATTCTTTCCAAGCTAAAGGCAATTTAGAAATTATAATAGACACTTGGAAAGACTCGTCAAGAGAGTGGCCCTCCGAAATAATTTAATTCATAATCATTTGTAGTTCATGAATCTGAGTAATAACAGACTTGCTATTTTCCATGCGTAAGTCAAACAACTTACTGATTAGGAATTTTTTATTCCCGGCGTCCTCCGTCTTGTACTTGCTATCGAGATCATCCCATAGTTCCTTTACGGTGCTGTTTGCGTACTTGATCTCGTACACGTCATATAAAGTGTCGGACAGCCTTCCCAAAATGTAGCCCTTACAGTAGGTGTCGTCATCCTCCCACCTTTGCTTTTGCTTCATGGCAGTCTGCTTTATTTCTTCGTCTGCAGCTTCATCTACGATAGGCTTAGGAATAGTGAGCACATAGGCAATTTTCAATGTAGCAAGAAAGAAGTACATCTTGCTCTTCCATCGCCTAAAGAAAGAGCCATCGAACTTAGCCAGCTTTGAGATGTCGTTGATCACAAGCATCCTTGAAGTATTCTCCATCGTAGCCAAAATACTGTCTTAAGATTGTTGATAAAAAAATGGCAGTGCGGAGAATAATTGAGTGAAATATGCCTGAGTTGAATGCGTTGCACTCTTTCCTTAAGACAGTATTTGCTTCTTTATAATTTGCGTTGGGTAGCAGCAAATCTGCCTCCCAAGATAAAACATGCGAAACTCTGTTGATCACAGCAGATTGCAATCAATAGACAAAAATTTGAGAGAGAGAGCAAGAGAGAATTCGGAGTGCACAAATGATCTGACCATCAGCCCTATTTATAGACACCAAAGGGTGCCTAGAACAGGTGCAAACAGTTGTGACAGTTAAGTGATTCTGCAGATGTCACTTAACAGTCACAATCTGTAGACACACTGAACAGCTGCAATATTTGAACTAAAAGGCACCTTAGACAGGTGCCATTTCGAATTTAAACAGATCTGAAATCTGTTTAATTTCGTGAACAGTTACACTGTTTCAGTCCAAATTACAACGCACAGGCTGAATTTGTCGCAAAAAGTTAAGTTGGGCTCGGGGCGAGGGCTCCTAGCGATGATACGCACGTGCGAAGTGCAAAGTGCGCCTAAAAGCGCCAATAGCGCCTTTACGCCGCCGCCCTGCCCCCACCCCCACCGGCGCGCGCGCGTGGGCGGTGCGGTGCACCGCACATGTGCGAGTGCATGACCATGCATACCATGTGTTTCTAGAACAATATGATATGTCACATAGCCATTTAAATATCCTTAACTTTTCCATTTTCCAAGCCATGTGGAAACCCACTTCATGATTAGTTTCAACCTTATTAAATGTCAATGTTTGAGAGTTAATATCTCTCAAACCAATCAATCAATTTGATTGACTCTTTTTGCAACTTATTCCTTGTAGTACAAACATTAATAAGGTAAGAATCAATAATGGAAAATTCCCAACATCTAGTTCTCCAGCAGCAGTAAGTCGTGTCTAACGTCGAGAAATACCAAAGTATTGCCCTAAATAGGGTCACCAATTTAGGTTTGATCCATTGATGTCCTCTTGTATAATAATTCAAGAATGAAACAACCATCAACAATCAACATTTCAGCAAGGCTTAATTCCAAAACTATACCCTCAAGTTTATCTCAAGTACAGTTTTATGACCCCTGTTTGAAAGTGCGCCAAAAAAGTACCTAACTTAAAAAAAGTGTACCAAATTAGTATCTCAACTGATGGATGATGGATGCCGTTAGAAAGTCAGAGGGGTAAGATTATTATTATTAAAAAAAAGACATAAAATCTATCTATGTGGCCACGTGGCCGTCCTTTTTTACATTTCCAATGTAAATTAATTATTGAATCAACGTACTTTTTGTTGTTGTTGTTGTTCTTCTCTCTCTCTCTCTCTCTCTCGTGCGCACGCGTGCAAATCTATCTTTTTCTTCCCAATACTTTCAAATTGAACCCAAAAGCTGAAAACCTAAATGAGATTTTTCAAATGGAAAAAATTCCATTTGATAAAACTAAAAACTGTTATAAAATTCACATCAAAGCCTTGCCTAAAGCCTGTATTGAAGTATAACAGTATGCAAAGCTGCCACATTTTCCTCCATGTCATCACAAAATTCTTGCAACCCACCCACCGAATGGCACTTCTGAACCAAACCCAAAACTATATATACCCAAAAATTCGATCATCAGTGTAACGGCGGGGTGACGGCATGGCAAGGTCTAGTTGTTACGATGGCAACAAAGGTGGGTCATCATGGGCGTCATCAAAGGTCGGTCAAGGCAGTGGTATGGTGGAATGAAGGAAGAGAAAGAGAGAGAAAAGAAGAAGAAAAAGAAAATAGAGAGAGAAAGTGTGTGATGGATCTGCATGTGATAGATAGAGAGAAAGAAATAGAAGAAGAGAGAGAGAGAGGAGGAGGAGGAGGAAGAAGAAGAAAAAGAAAAATAGAGAGAAAATGTGTGATGGGTCTGCAAAAGAAAGAAAGAAAGAAAAAGAAGGAGAGAGAGAGAGGGGGGGGGGGAGAGAGAAGAAGAAGAAGAAGAAGAAGAAGAAGAAGAAGAAGAGACGATGGGAGGGGGAGAATAATAAATGTGCATTGAAAATGTAAAAAAAACATTGAAAAGGTAAAAAAGGACAGTCCAGGTGACTAAGGGACATCTATATATATATATATATATAATAACAGTCTTACCCCTCTGATTTTTTAACTGCATCTGTCGTCCATCAACTGAGGTACTGATTTGGTACGCTTTTTCAAATATGGGTACTTTTTTGGCGCACCTTCAAACTTGAGTATTAAAGTTGTACTGGAGGTAAACTTGAGGGTACAGTTTTGAAATTAAGCCTTTCAACAAACCTGACATCATCGTAACGCTTGTCAGTTGCCGCGTAGCAGGAACGTGCATCGGCTGCCTTCTCTAAGATCTTGTTTGTTATTTCCTTAATGGCAGCATGAGCTGGTTGATTAGGTTTAGGCCTTACATAAGAAAGGAGGCTACGCATGTCATTTTTTTTGTGATCTTCCATATCTTTCAGGCGATCATCGTGCTTGTGATACGAGCCGATAGAGACAATGCAAGGGGTATAAGCACTTTCCATCAGCTTGCGAAGCTTTTGAGGGACCCTATAAATGGAGGCTTTGAAAGGCGGTAGCGCCTTCCTGTCGCTGACGTCTTTCATGATTTTGGTGATGGAATTGTGGACCAAATCTTGACGCGCCGCTTTGGTTTCATGATTGTTTGCCTAATAACCAGCCATGACCGGGAAACATTTGTGGAATATGGCATTGGGTAGATGAAGCTTTTAGGCAATTCCTTGGAGCTCTTCCGTAGTATATATAGCATGGATTTGGGATATCGCTGTCTGGGCATATTTGAAAAGAAAATTTTTGGCTACGACTTGGGTCGTAGGAAGGTAGTTGCTACCCTTCATATAGTGACATTAATTATAGTTAAATATTTTTAGTTTTTGTTTAGTGATGCTAAAAAGTGATTTTAAGAATTATCGCCGAAAGTGTTAACAAAAAAATCACTAAAAATAATTAGTGATAAGTGTACTAGAATAGCAGCTATATTCTTACAATCAATATAACAGGGAAAAAAAATCAATTTGAAACTACAAATCTATCTATAACACTCGTGCACGAACATTTGTTGCTATTAACATTTATAAACATTTATTCGTAAAATTTCAGCTTTAGCCGTAGAAGATCGAAAATGTTTGTATATACAGTTAACTTTATCAAACTAGTTGAGTTTTAAACTTGAAAAAAAATTAGCCACTACCTGATGTATAGAAGATAGTACAACGGCATTCATATTCAAAATGCCCCAAGACACACCATATTTTAAGATAAACAATCCTATTGACCTTTATATTTTTCTTCATTCAATTCATCTTATTTGAAACAACTATGTACAAAGAGTTATTGAAGGAAATTTATCTTATACTCCGTATTTATGAATGAATAAATTTTGACTGCTATTCAGGTTGCAGGAATCTTCCTACAACTCTATATATAGTGACAATTAAAAGTCGTTAAATATTTCTAGTGACTTTTCTGCTAATATTTTTAACGACAATTTTTAACAGTATTTTTTTAGTGTCACTAATTAGAAGTCACTAAAAATATATAACAACCATTAATTGTCGTTATACGAGGAGTAGGAGGAAGATTCATTCAACCGGGAGTAGCAGCCAAATTTTTTCCTTTATGAATGGTTAAGAATAAGCTATTATGAAAGACCGATCTCTTCTTAAAGAAAGTCTACGTAAAGCTGGGATGCCAAGGGAACTTGTTTCATGAGAATTGGAATCTCACAACTCAACTGCAGAATTTTCACTGCCTTCAAGTCCGACAGCATCCTCGACGAAGGAAACTTGTTTTACTTGATACACGAGGAAGAAGAAACGAATGAAGAGAACAATCCGTACGTACGGTGTTCCTAAGGTGGGAACAAGGAATTGCCTAAAAGGGGAATGGTAATTAAGCCATGCACGAGTTATTATGTAAATATACCATAGGAAAGGACAAAAGCATATAGTAGCATACTCATTCTTATGTTATTTTACAAAGAATTTTTTTTACCAACTATCCAGATTAAAGGAATCTTCCTTCTATTTCCTGTGCTTCGATAATGAATTGTCGCTAAATATTTGGTGACGCTAAAAAAATGTTGTTAAGAATTGTCGCTGAAAGTTTTAATAGAAAAGTCATTAAAAACATTTAGCGATTATCAATTGTTACTATATACAGGGTTGGATGAAAATTCTTACAATTAGGGTAGCAATCAAAATTTATTCTTTTGGAAATATAGGTGATTAAGTAAATCGATATGGTACACGTGTTGGAGACAAAATGGCTACTAAAGCTTGCACCTTATGGAGGGTATATTGATAGAATACTTTCATTCCATTTTATTTCCTTACAACTTCATCTCTCCACGTTTCGCTCTTGCACCTTACAACTGGTTGATTATATGGTCTTTCATAGACTTTTAATGTAACTCCTTGACATATAATAAAACTAACGCTGATCACTTAATTATTACCCAACGACTTGCACTAAGCACACATGACACTACTGTAGTTGTAACTTACATCACAAATGCACCACCAACACAAGATTATTTGATTTACTAGCATAAGTCACTAATGCACCACCCTAATGGCAAATGAGATTAATCAAGTTAACATAAGTCACTAATACACCACCCTAATTGTGGAGCAAACCTTGATGTGTCGCTTCGGTTTCACGATTGCTTGCCTGAGAACCAGCCATGACGGGAAGCGCGTGTGGGATATGGCTTTGGGTAGATGAAGCTTTTAGGCAGAGCCAATGGAGCTCATCCATTATATTTATAGCATGGATTACAGATGCGGCTGTCAGGGCAAGCAAAGTTAAAACTACAAATTTGTCTATTACATTATTCGTACAGAAACTGTATTAATGTCCACAAAATTTGCTAATTTATATTTGAAGTATATTTGAACTGTATTAATGTCTGTGTTTTGTAGGATCTCGACGAGGACGTGGCCCAACACGCGGGGTACGCATTGACCCCCAGTGAAAACAGAGAGTTACGCTCACCCAGGAGGGCCTGTAAGTAAAATAAAATCACATCATGCCTTATTTTATACATTTGTGATGTTAATTTATATTTGAACCGTATTAATTTATTTATTTACTTCTTTGGCAGGATCCTGGAGAATCAGGCGAGGACGAAGATCGGCGTTCTTGTAAAGGGCCGATTCATCGAGCCACGCCTGTACTGAAAGGACTGGGATACAGTTATGAGGGAGTCCCTATGGGAGGAATGGCTGGTACGTTGAAGTATTTTTTTCCTGTGATAGTATTTGTTTAATTAGAGTTTGTTTTCTAAATTAATTTGTGTTATTGAATGCCTTGCAGGAGGGGTTCACGTTTGACTCGGCTAATCAGAAGGCACTGGGGCGGCAGGCCTTCTTTTCTTACATCGCCAAGAATTACCGCCGATGGCTCCACGGCGCACGGGACCGGGTGAAGAAGATGCTGCCCGATGTCGGAGATGAAGACATATCCCCCACATTGGATATCTCCGATTGTATGGGGGGAATATGATAGATCAGTGGGCTGCGGATCCAGGCTGGGATGCCAAGAGTAAGAAGGGGGCCGAGAACAGACAGAATAGAGATCCGACACACACGGGGGGTCGGTGCCACACGACATCGTCCGACACATGAATGCGGTCCAGAACCCGGATCTAAATGAGGATGAGGTCGTAGCTCTGACGTATAACCAGACACACGTGCGGAAGAAGGACAAGGACGAGGCGCGCCGGGCCGGCAACTATGTTTCGGATATTGTCCGATGGATTGATGTAAGTTGATGTGTTTAATTAAGTTGTTAATTTTTTCTTACTATCCTCAATGTCTGTTGCGTTAATTATTGCCCTAAAATATCTTTAAATCACTGTTTTTGCAGGCCTCGTATGAACAGCTTAGGGAGTCCGGACAGCCATCAGCGTCCACTATTACGGGTGGGAGTATTGGGGCGTTGAAGTGATGGTTGGATATGCCGGAGGTCGTCAATTGGCCGAAAGGCCGCATACGTGGCCTGCCTAGCACGACTGCTAGCGCCGTGATAGGAGCGTCCTCACCCCCCACTGCCCCTGCACAGACACCGGCTCCTCGGCATCCGTTGAACGAGGAGGAGATCCAGCGCATTGCTACGGTGGTGTTGAGGCTGATCAAGGAGCAGGATCAGCAGGGTACCGCTGCCGGACATGCCGAGCCGGCCCTGAATCAGCAGGATCCAGATCCGGGACTCAGCAACCCCTGATGAGCCCCTTCTCGTTCCCGGTCCCAGCTTGTCCCCCCTCCCCCAGCCCGGTCCCAGCTTGTCCCCCCCTCCCCCAGCCAGGTCCCAGCGTGTCCCCCCTCCCCCGCCATGCTTGTACATCATGACTATTTTTTATGATTGATTGTATACATTTCTTTGTGTATTGATTATTGTGCGTTGTTGAGAATCGTGTATTGATTATTATGCGTTGTTGAGAATTGAAATTTTCATTACAGGTTTGGGTAATAGAAAAATAAAAAAAATATTTTAAAATTTTTTGACTTTTGGCGACGGATTGATTTCGTCGCCAAAAGTGTTTCTTGTACTAACGTTTGGTGATAGAATATTCCGTCGCCAAGAGTCTTATTTAAAGACGGAACATTCCGTCACCAAAATATTATTCCGTCGCTAAATTTACAAAATAGAAAATAAATTAAAATACGTAAAATATAATTAGCGACGGATATTCCGTCGCTAATTAATAAATAAATCCGTCACAAAAAAGTGCGATATCAGACGACGGATTTGAAAATTCCGTCACTAAACTTTTAATAACGGGCTTTTATACGAGGGACTTTTAGTGATGGTATATCCGTTGCTAAAACGTTTAGCGACGGATTTTCCCGTCGCTAAAAGCCTATTTTCTTGTAGTGGACGGTATCGGTGTTTGTAGATCTGCAGAGGTGCACTGACGGCGCGGTAGTGGTCATGCATACTATAGTTATGGTCGAAGGGGAAAGAGACGGCGGAGGAGGCACAGATCTGCGATCTTATGGAGGATGGAGTCTACGTGGTGGCGACTAGTGACTATTTGTGGTTTGGCGTGGATGGTTTGAGAGAGAGAGAGAGAGAGACGATATGACGAGAAAAAAATGAGGGGATAATTAAGTTAAGAAACCCTAAAAACATTTATATAGCACACAAGCCGGGTAAATCCGGGTAACCCATACCCGACCCGAACCAAAAATTACGGATCGGTTTGGGTACGAGTCTAATTTCAGCGGGTCTTCTATATGTGTACCCGTACCCGGCCTTTTTGAGAGGGTACGGGTAGACCCCCCGGTTTGGATAATATTTTGCTAGGTCTATGTGCTGTCAACCTCAAGTTGCATACAGTGAACAAGATCACCAAAAGTAGCTATGAAGAAGCCAAACCAAGGTTGAGAGACTCTCTCATCAGAACTCCCAAAACCACGATTAACTTTGGTAGTTTTCCATAAACATTGAAAAACTATCTAGGACATTGTCCTTCTAAATTTTAATATCCAGGACATAATATCATAATTTTTTTTTATGTGGTAAGATATTCATGATTGTTGAAACAATTAAATGAGCTTACCACATAACGTAATGGGTTCGGAAACATACCGTACGAAATCTTCAAAAAATTCCAATGTAGGATCCTTGTTGTTACGAGCATCCAACATGCTTGATCTTTATCGGATGTATGAAAACGGCTACTAGAGTCTACGTCCACGAACCAAATCCTAGAGCTCGGTGATGCTCTAGAGAGAGTGCTAAGGAGAAAGGGATTGTCTTGTGACTTATTATCTGTCACTTGTGATTTCTTGGGATATCTTTAGCCTTTATATAGAGATAGAATTAAAGACATGCTTTACCTCAAACACTTAAGAGATAAAGATGTATTTATCTCAAATACTTAGGAGATAAACATTGTATTTATCTCAAATACTTAGGAGATAAATATCCTCTAATTAACTGTAATTATCCAGACTAACAAATACACTTTATCTGTTAGTGGGCGAATAATGGATCCACCAACCCAATTTATTAACAATGATAATTAAATGTTTGTTTTTTATGTGCCAGTTTCCTATGACTACAAAATTGATGTCGCCTGAAGTTGTGATCGACTTTGAAGCTATTTACAGACCCAATCGTTATTCCATTAGTTGAGTTTGTTTCACAATTCAAATTATCAAAAAATGGTAGATAATTTGGTCATGGAGTTGGTGAATGGATCCCTAAGTGACCTCACCCTCCTAAGAGCTACCAGTGTTTTAGAGAGGGACTATAAACTGAATGTTGCCGCTCATCCATCATCTTGACTGTAGATCACTGATACACTAATCCATCTTAGAACCCATATGTGTTGTCAACCTGAAGCTGCTTACAGTGAAAAAGATCACCAAAAGCAGCTATGAAAAAGCCAAACCAAAGTTGAGAGACTCTCTAATCAGAACTCCCAAAACCAAGATTAATTTGGTAGTTTTGCGTAAACATTGAAAAGCTATCCAGGACATTGTCCTTCTAAATTTTAATATCATTCCCCCACCCCAACTGCCTTAGAAGTTCAATACGTTATCACCTTTGAACATTTGAATATAAACGAAGAAAAATAAATGGCACAGTTTTTCCTCTATTGTTTTTTAAGTGAATCTGATAATCATCACATTTCCTCTTCTAGATTAATACCTTTAATTTAGATGATTATTTCAATGGTATTTTTATTTGGTCATGTTAGCAAAACTTTAATAAGTAAAATTTTGAAGTTGCTTTCTTTGGATTTTTGTGTGTTTTTTTATGTGGTACGATATTATTGCAGAAAAGACATGGATATTTGTAAAAATTAGAATGTTCAAAAGAGGGGAAGAGAAGAACCAAAGTTTGTTAAAGAAAATGTTGGAAATTCAGCAAAAAAAAGGCCTGTCCAGCTGGATGGAAAGAGGACATTAGAGCATATAGTTAGTCCTACTAACAACCACCCAAAAAGGCTGCATGTAAAGGATGTTTGTCGGTTAGTTCGAGCAGAGCCTCTTTGCATAAACAACGCTTCTTGTGTCAACTATCGAAGAGTAGTTGACGTTGCTCGAGGTAGTAATTATTGGTTTTATAATGCTTTGTTAGAGTTACAATCTTGATGGTTGACTTTTGCATCTAGACAACACCCACTGTATAATATCTGCTTTTTCTTCTTGATTAGGAGTTGTCATAGTTTTTGAACTGCTACGGCTGACATACAACTTTTTTTCTTTAATGTAGCAAAAATAATGCAACGAAACCAGCCAGCATTGAACCCAACCCCCCCCCCCCCCCCCCAATTGGCTACTAGAGAATAGTATAGGGAAGTTACTGCTCATAGGCTTAATATTCTTAGGCGCAATCGACATAAAGTTATTATTACCTTTTACCAGTTAATGTAGAAATTTGTAATTCGTGTTAAAGCTTGATTCAATCTCGAAAAAGCTTTCAATGATGGTAAGATATGCAGTGCATTAAAACCATGATTTTTCAGGAATGAAACAAAACAAGTAGCATGTCTCATTTTTCTTCTTGATTAGGAGTCGTGTATGAGTACTTTCTGCAACATTGACTCACAAGTATAAATGGTCATCTTAATTCCCAGTCATGTATTTTTGTATCCAACATAGACATGCATATGAAGAAAATGATTAAGCTTTAGAAACAGAGAATATTGCTGCACATTGTACATTCTTAGTGATTACATGGTGCTGCAATATCTCTGAACCATTAGGCAGTATACCATCCAACATCAGAATCAAGCTTCACTTCGTCCGAAAACCGCCATAACAATGAATTACAGGGACTAAGATAGTTCCTTCCTCTTTGCTAAATTGGCAACACTTGGCTAAGTTGGAACCGCATCTACTATCCATGGCAAGAACCCTGTTTGGTGTTTTCTTACTCCATTCCTGACTTTTGCTTCTACACAACACCCATTGTCCATAGTTCTAAATAACATCTTCTTCTTCTTCTTCTTCTTAATTAGGAATTGTCAAATATGTTGAACTGCTACAACTAACATACATGTAGCAACAATAATGCAACGGTGTAGGGAAGCTTGTGCTGATAGGCTTTATATTCTTAGGCACAATCGGAAGAAAGGTATTATTACCTCTTAGAGTTAATGCAGAAATTTTTAACTCATGATAAAGCTTGATTCAAGCAGGTAAAAGCTTTCGATGATGGTAAGATATGCATTGCATTTAAACCATGATTGTTCATGAATTAAACAAAAGAAAATAGCAGGTCAAATAGGAAGAATTACATAGCTTTTGCAAGTATTTCTCAAGCAAAAACACTATGGAATTTGGTTATTGTTTTTAAACTTTGATTACTTCGATGATGCTAACGTCTACTCAAAAAGCTTCATGCAATGCTAACAATGACACTGTAATGGCTTTTTAGGTTAATAATCAGCAACAAGGAAACAAAAGCAGGTGAAAAAGATGCAAAGACCTGCATCTTTACTTAGTCCTACTAACAACCACCCAAAAAGGCTGCATGTAAAGGATGTTCGTCAGTTAGTTTGAACAGAGCCTCTTCGCATAAAGGAACCTTCTTGTGTCAACGATCGAAGAATAGTTGATGTTGCTCAAGGTAGTAATTATTGGTTTTATAATGCTTAGTTGTAAATAACATCTGCTTACATTTCATTTTTGCTTCCACCTCAACAAATTGCTTAGAGTTACAATCTTGATGGTTAACTTTTGCATCTAGACAACACCCACTCTCCATCGTTCTAGATAATATCTACTTTTTCTTCTTGATTAGGAGTTGTCATAGTTTTTGAACTGCTACGGCTGATATACAAATTTTTTTCTATAATGTAGCAAAAATAATGCAACGACACCAACTAGCATTGAATCCAACACCCCCCTCATTGGATGCTAGAGAATAGTGTAAGGAAGCTCATGCTCATAGGCTTGATGTAAACAGGCGCAATCGACATAAATGTATTATTACTTTTTACCAATTAATGTAGAAATATGTAATTCATGCTAAAGCTTGATTCAATCTGGAGAAAGCTTTCGATGATGGTAAGTTATGCAGTGCATTAAAACCATGATTTTCCAGAAAGTAAACAAAACAAGTATCACGATTGCTTTTTCTTCTTGATTAGTAGTTGTGTATGAGTACTTTTTGCTGCACATATTACATTCTTAGTGATTACCCGGTGTTGCAATATCTCTCAACCAATAGACAACATACAATCCAATATTTGAATCAAGCTTCAGTTTGTCCAGAAACCGCCATTACAATGAATTACTGGGACTTAGATAGTTCCTTCCTCGATCTTTGCTAAATTGGCAAGATGTGGCTAAGTTGGAACAACATCTACTGTCCATGGCAAGAACCCTATTTGGTGTTTCCTAACTCCATTCCTGACTTTTGCTCCTAGACAACACCCGTTGTCCATAGTTATAAACAACGTCTACTTCTTCTTCTTAATTAGGAGTTGTCAAATATGTTGAACTACTACAGCTGACATACATGTAGCAACAATAATGCAAAGACATCAACCAGTATTGACTCCAACGCCTCTCTCATTGACTGCAAGAGAACAGTGCAGGGAAGCTTGTGCTGATAGACTTGATATTCTTAGGAACAACCGGAAGAAAGGTATTATTACCTTCTAGAGTTAATGTAGAAATTTGTAACTCATGTTAAAGCTTGATTCAAGCTGGTAAAAGCTTTTGAAACCATGATTCTTCAGGAATTAAACAAAACAATGTAGCAGGTTAAATTGACAATAGGAAGAAGTACATAGCTTTTGCAAGTATTTCTCAAGCAAAAACACCATGGAATTTGGTTATTGTTTTTGAAACTTTGATTGCTTTGATGATGCTAACGTCTACTCAATAAGCTTCATGCAATGCTAACGTCTACTCAATAAGCTTCATGCAATGCTAACAATGACATTGTAATGGTTTTTTAGGTGGAAAACCAGCACCAAGGAAGCACAAAGAAACAAAAGCGGGTGAAAAACGCTGAGTAATTATATATGTTAAAGCTTGATTTAAACTGGAAAAGCTTTTGATGATGGTAAGATATGCAATTCATTCAAAATGTGATTTTTGCAAGTATTTCTCAAGCAAAAACACCATGGAATTTGGTTATTGTTCTTAAAACTTTGATTGCTTTGATGATGCTAACGTCTACTAAATAAGCTTCATACAATGCTAACAATGACATTGTAATGGTTTGTTAGGTTGAAAACCAGCACCAAGGAAACAAAAGCAGGTGAAAAATGGTGAGTTATTTTTCATGTTAAAACTTGATTTAAACTGGAAAAGCTTTTGATGATGGTAAGATATGCAGTTCATTCAAAATGTGATTTTTGCAAGTATTTCTCAAGCAAAAACACCATGGAATTTGGTTATTGTATTTAAAACTTTGATTGCTTTGATGATGCTAACGTCTACTCAATAAGCTTCAAGCAATGCTAACAATGACATTGTAATGGTTTTTTAAGTGGAAAACTAGCACCAAGGAAACAAAAGTAGACTATACCAGTAGGTAATCATCTATCTTTCCACGGCCAAAATGTGTTTCCATTGCCCATTTGATATTGGAATAATTGTGCAACTATAGCTCTGATCTTCATTATCTTGCACCATGTCCAAGATAGATTAGTAGGGGGTTTAAATGTCCACAAATGCCTTTCTTTGATAATAAAAATGTGACACCATTTGACCCAAAGAGAATCTTTTTTGTGCACAAGATCCCACGAGTGCTTACAAATTGCAACTTTATTCCACTCCTCAAGTCTTTTCAATCCCATGCCACCTTCTTTCTTTGGCAAACATAATTTCTCTGGAAAAGCTTTTGATGATCGAAAGATATGCAGTTCATCAAAATGTGATTTTTCAAGAAGGAAACAAAACAAAGTACCATGACCAGCCAAACGGAAGCAGATGAAAGACAGTAAGTACCCTCCAACTCTATATGGTCGCTACTTTTACAATATAGGTTACAATATTGGGTCATTGTTTAGTAGAACTTTGTTTCCTTGGATGATGCTACCGTCTACTCAAAAACCTTTATCTGATGGAGATTTTGTAATGGTTTTTCCAGGTGAGAAACTAGCACCAAGGAAACAAAAGGAGGTGAAAAATGGTGAGTACTTAGCTTTTTCAAGTATTTTTGAAGCAAAAAAGATATTATATATTCACCACTTTTATAATATAATTTTCTCTTTATAGATTACATAAATGGACAATTGAATCTTGAAGGCCCCAATAAAACTTGCCAGTATTGCCATGCTGTTGTATGGTACCAAGAGCGATCCGTGAAATCTAGGAAAACTAAAGAACCACAATTCTCTATTTGCTGTGGGGAGGGTAAACTTAAGTTGCCACTTTCTAGAAAAGCTCCAGATGAACTAAAAGAACTTTTAGAGTATCAATGCGGAGAGGATTCAGCTAGATTTAGAGAGTCCATTAGAGCATATAATTCAATGTTTGCATTCACCTCAATTGGAGGAAAAATTGACAACTTCATTAACGATGGAAAATGGTCTTATGTGTTTAGGTTAAGCGGGCAAAATCACCATAGAATTGGGCCATTGTTGCCTCCTGAAGGGAAATCACCTAAGTTTGCACAATAGTACATGTATGATTTGGAGAATGTAGTGGCTAACAGGATGGCTTCATTTTCTACCATTGATGGTTCAAGCAATCTTGACTTAAAAATTGTTGAGAAGTTGGTTCGAGTGTTTGATACAAATAATGAAATAGTTAAGATGTTTCGTCCGGCAAGAGAACAATTCAAACAAGCAGATTATGAACCTGTTCATCTTTGATTGCTAGAGTGCCGTGCATCTGATGGTCGTCTAAATAATATGCCAAATGCTGATGAGGTGGTTGGATTGATGCCGGGTAGTGATCCCTCGAATCCAAGAGACATAATCATTGATGATAGAACTATAGGGTTAAAACGAATTAGCGCATTGCATCCAAGCTTCATGGCCATGCAATACCCTGTGTTATTTCCTTATTGGTGAAGATTTTTCTGAATTAGTGCATTGCATCCAAGAACATTTTTCACAGAGATGTTGTTTGTTCTGAACCAACCAAGAAAAATACAGTGTCAATGCGTCAATTTTATGCATATAGACTCCAATACAGAAAGAATGAAGGGCATATGTTGCTTAATGGACACAAACTACTTCAACAATACATTGTTGCTGCATATACGTGTAGTGAGCAAGTTCAGTTGAATTGGGTGTCTCAAAATCAAGAAAAACTTCGAGCATATTTGTAAACAACATCAGGGATGCTGTTGCGTGAGGAGATTCATGTCCAAGATCTGTAGGCAAGCGAGTGGTCTTGCCAGCTACTTTTACTGGTGGCCCGCGCTATATGCAACAAAACTACCAAGATGCACTTGCTCTTTCGAGGAAATATGGTCACCCAGATTTTTTTACGACCTTTACATGCAATAGTAAATGGTCAGAGATACAACACTTCTTGGATTTCATTCCGGGTCAAAAACCAGAAGATAGACTCGATATTATCTGCCAAGTTTTCAAAATGAAGTTGGATGAATTGATGCATGACATTAGGAAAAATAGTATCTTCGGCAAGGTTCGAGCAGGTAGTTTTAATTACAGAAAATAGAATTTCTCTTCATTAGCTTATGTTTTCCAGTTTTTATTTTCTAAATAAAATTTTGTTACACAGCTATTTATACAATTGAATACCAGCGGCGAGGATTTTCACACGCGCATATCTTGATATGGCTTTCTGAAGAAGACAAATGTCCTACTCCAGCTGATGTAGATCGTATAATTTCAGCCGAAATCCCTGATGAGAAAGAAGACCCTACTGGTTATAATGCTATGAAACAGTTTATGATGCACGGGTCATGTGGTGACTCGAGGCCTCACAATTCGTGTATGAGGGATGGAGAATGCACTAAACATCATCCTAAGAACTTCAATAGTGTAACTTATGTGGACGAGAATGCATTCCCGGTCTATAAAAGGTGTGATGATGGCAGGAAAATAATCGGGAAGGATGACATACCGCTGGATAACATGTAAGCAAATGGAATATATATTTTTAAATTGAGTTAATTTTTGCAAATATTAGATAAACCACATTCCTTAACATCCTTTATACAGACTTGTTGTATGGTGCCTTATCATCGCAATTCAATAGTCAAGTACCAAGCACACATCCACGTCGAATGGTGCAACCGAGCAAAATCCATTAAGTATCTTTTTAAGTATATCACAAAGGGACCTGATAGAGCTACAATGGTCATAGAAAAATCTAATGGAACAAGTACAAGCAGAAAAGATGAAAGGTCTATTACCCATTGATGAGGTCAAACACTATCAAGATTGCCGTTACATTTCAGCTTCTGAAGCATCCTGGAGAATCTTTGAGTTCCCTATATATTTTAGAGACCCAACGGTCCAAAGATTATCTTTTCATCTAGAAAATGAACAACCTATTACTTTCAAAGAATCAGAGTCCTTAGATGGAGTGACGGACCGAATAGACCCTAAAAGGACAATGTTCATGCAGTGGATGGAGACAAAAAAAGGGATCGTCGAGCTCGCTCTTTAACTTACTGTGAATTTCCATAACATTACGTGTGGAGCAAACAATATTGCGTGTGGACACGGAGAAAATGTGGCACTACCATTGGTTGATTGGTATATGCTCACCTCACATCAGGCGAGCTCTACTATCTACCAATGCTATTGAAAGTTGTGAAGGGACCAAGAAGCTTCAAAGAAATATGAAAAGTTAATGGAGTGTTTTATCAAACTTTTAAAGAAGCCTGTTACCACAGAGGTCTGCTTGAGGATGACAATGAATGGCATGATGCGTTGACCGTGTTGCAAGGAGCCGAACTGGACAGCAGCTACGTGAACTCTTTGTCACGCTTTTGCTCTTCTGTGAGATAACTAATCCGCTGAAGTTATGGAATTTTCATTGGGAGAATTTATCAGATGACATTGAGCATTCACAACATCGTATATGCAAAATGCATATTTTACAACCTAGTGAAGAACAATGCAAGATGCTCGCTCTGTATGAGATTGAATCAATACTCAATCGGCAAGGGAAGTGGTTAAAAGATTTTCCTTCTCTTCCTACTATAGACCCTTCTTTGATTGCTCAGTGTAGCAACAGATTGATACGTGAATAGCTAAACTACAACCGCATTGAGTTGAAAAGGGAGCCTGATATCACATTTAAGAGCCCGAATGATGAGCAAAGACATGTGTACGATACGGTTATAGATTCAGGTTATGGAGGAACTGGGAAGACATTTTTATGAAAAATGATAAATACAAGGCTTCAACCAGAGGGACACATTGTCTTGGAAGTTGATTCATCAGGAATTGCAGCTTTATTGATTGATGGCGATAGAACAGTGCATTCACTGTTTAAAGTCCCCTTGATGACTTTGACTGATTGCACCTGTTGTGATATCAAACAAGGGACAATGCTGGCAAAGCTTATGTGCAAAGCAAGTCTAATAATATGGGATGAATCCCTGATCACTCATCGACATATATTCGACGCGGTTGATAGAACTTTGAAAGATATATTGAGGGCTGAAGATCCAAGTGCTGAACATAATCCATTTGGAGGAAGCCAGTCTTACTAGGTGGTGATTTCAAGCAAATACTCCCAGCTGTCCCCAAAAAGGGCAGAGAAGAAATAGTTTCAGCATCTATTAACAGATCCAATCTTTGGAAACCTTGTGAGGTGTTCGTACTTACAAGAAACATGAGGCTTCAGAAGAAAACTCCACAAAACTATGGTGGAATGTCTGTTGAGGAGCTTGGCAAATGGATCATAGACCTTGGTGATGGGAAGTTGACAACATATAGTCTTGAGAACGAATCTGATCCTATTTGGATCAAAGTTCCAACAGAATTTCTTATGCAACACGGTGACAATCCAATTCAGGACACAGTCAGGTAAGAAAAATTTGGCACATAGTTATGCTAGGGAGCATGACTCAAGCCTTTTGGCTGCTTAGAATTTGGTCCGCATTTCTGATTTCTTGATGCATGAGCGTCTCAAGTGACTGAGATGGAGGTCTGAAATAAAGATTCATTCACTACTTGACATGCTTATTGGAAATTAACCTTTTCTAAAGCTTGAATACAACTTCATACAGGTAAAAGAAGCAACCTCTCTGCTCTCTCCCTCCCACCTACCAACCCCCCCCCCCCCCCCCCCATATGCATCTCTCTCCCTTCCAATTTACTAGAACAAATTCGAGGTTGTTTTTGCGTCACTTTTTCGGCATATTAATCTATTCAGGTCAATATTCTTTACTCAATATTTATATCGATCACATAATGATGCTATGTATGTTGGAATGCCTTCGTTAATCTGGACAACCGGTTGAATGGCATAGCTGCATCAAGAGCTTTTGGCTATAATCACAATGAAGCTCAAAAAAATAATAATTTCCGGTTGCCTTTAGTTTCCTCCCCTCCATTTTTGAAGTATGGGCCAAACCAATCTTACTGTAATGGATGGAATACGTGCAGTGTTTGGTCAGAAACCAAGACTGTGATCCTCTCATAAGGATTTCCTTTACAATCACAGGTACAAGATAGCATATTTGTCTCTTCAGTCCTCACACACAATTGAAAATTACTTGTACTCGGGAAACAGAAGTACAGGAAAAGGAAACAATACTCCCAATACAAACACACACACACACACACCCTCCCCGAATGAAAAAACCGAACACACCCAAAACAAGGCGAAAGCGAATAGAAAAGCAAAAGCAAACCTTACAAAGCGTAGTGATCATACACACAAGTAGGCATATTTGTAGGAGTTAACAGGTGATTAACCTGCGCGGACGGTGTAAACGGTCTGTACCACTGTGAGGACAAAAAGGATTAAGCCAGCAATGACCGATATCAGCACCCATGGACTACTAAAGTAGTCACGTCTCAGAGATGCTACATGACTAGGCCATTTGCTATTGCAGTACGCCTCCACGTCATGCCATTGTTTCAAAAAGGTAAACTCGCCCAGAACAACTTCTTTACATATAGTGTTAAACAGACGCGTGGCATCTTCACTAGCACCCAAATGGTTCTCGAGCACTCCTGCCTTTTCAAGCACTTCCACATCTTCCTTTGTGTTTATGAGTGTGTCCATGAGAAAGGCATAGGACGTGATGTAATGACGAATACTGGGTGAACATTGCTCGAACGCAATCAGGTTTCTCAAGAACGACTCTGTTGAGTCGTATATGCACAACTTTGGGATCTCAAAATTAGTTTTACCACAAAACTGAAAAAACCAAGAATAGCAACAACTACGCGATTTAGTACGATCATAGATGCAACGTTTTGGGTTATTATCAGATGTACCTCCACGACTAGTACCACCCAAGAAAGAGAAAGAAGTACTGAAATTCAGGAAAATCTGGTCACCTCGCGTACCCACTTTGAAGTACACTCCTGCCCTATCGAGATCAATGGCAGAATGTTTGATGATCTGGTTGGAGTTTTTTTTTTCTGAT
This sequence comes from Escallonia herrerae, assembly GCA_033070095.1. Taxonomy (NCBI): domain Eukaryota; kingdom Viridiplantae; phylum Streptophyta; class Magnoliopsida; order Escalloniales; family Escalloniaceae; genus Escallonia; species Escallonia herrerae. Next base: position 69,428 of record JAVXUP010001184.1, read on the forward strand.
GCGGCAGTATCACGAGGCAGGCAACAGTCTCCTGCCCTCTCGAGATCAATGGCAGAATGTTTGATGATCTGGTTGGTGTTTTTTTGTTCTGATGCGGCAGTATCACGAGGTAGGCAACAGTCATGTAAGAAGCCAAGAATATGAGCAGTAGTTTCAGTTTTCACATGCTCTCGTATTTGGAGCTCAGAGTTCAGCATGTTGCCAAAGAAATTAATTATCAGATTACGAAGAGTGGAAGTTTGTACCAGGCCAAAGTCAAACAGTGCCTGGAGAACAAACATGGGAATCTGGTTCTCCAGCAGTAGTAAGTCGTGTCTAACCTCGACGAATACCAAGGTATTGCCCAAAATAGGGTCACCATTTTTGGGGTGATCCTTCTTTTCCCACCTGTAGAGTAATTCAAGAATGAAACAACCATCAACAAGTAACATTTCAGCAAAACTGATATCATCTTCAAGTTCGTGGGTTGCTGCATAGCAGGAACGTGCATCGGCTGCGTTGTCTAAGATCATGTTTGTTATTTCCTTTATGGCAGCATCAGTTGTTTGACCAGGTTCAATTGCACGAGAAAGGAGGCTACTCGTGTAGCTTTTTTTCTGATCTTCCATATCTTTCAGGCGCTCGTCGTGCTTGTGATAAGGCCCGATAGAGACGATGCGAGGGGTATAAGCACTTTCCTTCAGTTTGCGAAGGTTTTGAGGGACCCTATAAATGGAGGCTTTGGAAGACGGTTGCGCCTTCTTTTGGCTGTCGCCTTTCACGATTTTAGTGATGGAACTGCGGAGCGCTGCTTCGGTTTTAGGATTTCTTGCCGGATAACCAGCCATGACGGGAAGTACTTGCGGAATATGGCTTTCGGTAGATGAAGGTTTTAGGCAGTGCCTTGGAGCTCTTCCGTAGTATTTATAGCATGAATTCCAGATGTGGCTTTCAGGTCAAATTTGGAACTACAATTTTTTGTCTTTAATACTCAAATATTTGTCGATACTAAAGTTTTATAAAACAATAAAAATTTAGCTTTTATCGTAGAAGATCGAAAAGGTTCGTATTTAGTATACAGTTGAGTTCTAAATTTAGAAAAAATTTAGCCGCAATCATATTTATAAAAGATAGCTACAAGACACCAATATTTAATTGCCCATCTTAAAGATGAACAATCCTATGGGCATTCATATTTTTCCTCATTCAACTTATCTTATTTTTAACCCACGTACAGAGAGTTCTTGTAGGAAATTTAGCTCATCCCAAGTAAATGAATGGTTAAGAATAAGCTCATCTCTTTTAGGTAAAGGTCGGATGCCAAGGAAACTTGTGTCATGAGAAATGGGATCATCCAGTGTGGGAACAGGCAACCATTCAGTTCAAACTCAGAATTCTCGTTGCCCTCGTCCCGACAGTGTCCCCATACGAATAAAGGGAAACAATCCGTACTTACGGTGTTATTTAATGGAATAAGGAATTGCCTAAATAAAAAGGGAATGATTATTGAGCCATGCACACGTTACCAAATAAATATACTATTCGAAAGAACAAAAGCATGTAGCTTACGGATTATTATTTCATTTGGAATATATGGCTGGTTAATTGAATTTAACAGATATGTGCATATGTTGGAGATAAATGGTTGCTAAAACTTACACACTCACAAATATGAGGAGACAATAGAGAGTACGTTGAAAGAACACTCACAAATGGTTGCTAAAACTTGCACCCCTAAAATGATAGATTAGAATAGCATTTTATAGTCTCCTAATGTAACTCCTAGACATGTATCTAATATAAATGCCGCTTATGCACTACTCCAACGACTTAATTATTCCATGACTTGCACTGCACACACATGACATTCATGTCATGTACTTGTAACTTATACCACAAATGCATCACTAACACAAGGTTATTTTGTTTACCAGCATTAGCCAATGCACCACTTTAATGGCAAATAGAAAAAATCAAGTTTATTTTTCAACAGCACTAGTGAAGTGAAGTTAAGTTTGGATCGGAGGGCATTTTTGTTGCTTCCATTTTTGGGAATTTGAAAATCTTAGGTGGATGGAAAGTATAGCTTCCTTGGGAACAATTCCGATAATAGAATGAGCTCTAAGTGACTATTAATTTAAAATGGAAACGTTATTTTCACCAAATCCTAAGAGAACAAATTCTGGCTGCTATTCGGGATGTTGGAATCTTCCTCCACCCTGTAAATAGTGGCAATTTATTGGTGCTAAATGTTTCTAATTGCTTACGTGCTAACACTTTCAGCGACAATTATTAACATTATTTTTTGAACGTCACTAAATAAAATTCACTAAAAATATTTTGCTATCATTAATCCGTCGCTATACAGAGGGTATGAGGAAGATTCTTTCAACTCGGGTAGCGGCCTAAGTTTTTTCTTCCTAATATGCTTGTTCACCCCCTTTTTGTCGCTAAAATCAATCATCTTGACAAATGTTCTCTTTTTGAGACAAATAAGGAATAGAAATAACCTCTCAATTTTGAAATTTACTGAAAACATAAATGTTAAAACAGCATTGCCAACTCATATTTATTTCGGAACGGTAGAGTAGATTTCAATAAGGGTTTGTACTCAACAAGATTTTTGTATTACCTTTGTAATGTAGCCACTTGTAAGCAATATGTTTTGTCCTTTTTGAAAGAAAAAAAAAACCTTAAAATTGGTGAGCAATTATGATGGAAGCATAAATTTTGTTTTCTTGTTTTTGGTGTAAAAAAAGATTTGTGTTTTCAAATCCAATGGGTGTCGAGTCTCGTGCTTCGGTCATTTTCAGCTATACATTTTGACGCGCTGTTAAAGAGTCTAATTTTGTTTTCTTGTTTTCAGTTATGCATTATGATGGAAGCACAAATTTTGTTTTCTTGTTTTTGGTGTAAGGAAAGATTGCGTTTTCAAATCCAATGGGTGACGATGCCTCATGCTTCGGTCAGTTTCAACTAAACATTTTGATGCACCGTTAAACGAGTCAAATGGTATATCTTGACTGCCGTATTGCACGCATTACAAAGAGAGTGGGCTTTCAAGTGGTGTGTTTCCTTTAATTTGCTTGCTTTTAAGAGGTTTAGCAAAACCTAGCTATACTGTTTTTTTGCTTTTGTGGCCAAGAAAAATGGATTAAAAAAATGCAAATGTAGTGTTAGGGTATCAACTTGACGCTTTTTAGGTGTAATTTCATTCACAAGATTTTCAAATGTGGGGAAGTATCTTTAAATGTAGGATTTGCTCTGCCTTTAAAACACTTTACTCTTGTCGATAATTCCTTGTGTAGCTTGTTGCAATCGCAGGGTATCTCTGAGGTTGTAATTTATTTCTCGCTTTAAAATTGTAATTATGTGGACGAGTATCATGGCATACGCGATGGGTGTGTGAAAAAAAATTAATACTACAAATTTCGTTATAAAAAAAATTCATATATACGTGTCTATTGTCATATTCAGTAAAATTAATCTTAAATTACAGAAAAATAAGTTAGTCATATGTGTCTGAACATAAGTTAGCAAAATACTGTCAAATTTGGCCTTTAAATTTTACTTTAATACTATTTTTTTGATGAATTTTAACTTGTGAAAACTAAACATAATTTTGTAGGTATTTACTTACCAATTTAGGTTTTTATTTTATGTCATTTTTTAAAAAAAATTAAAATGCCACTTGTCATTATTATAGGTTAGTAATTATATATAACACCAAAAGAGATGTTACACCAAACTAAATTTTGACTTAATAAGTAATATAGATTAAACATAAAAAAGAAATCCAATAAGTGCTAGCGATAGATGTGGCCCAACCCAATAGCCGCGACAAATTCGAGCCCAATACGTCATCTTTTAACGAAATCCAGTTAATATGAACTGAGCCCAATCGAATTCTAGACCGGCCGAGAACAAAAAGCAAATGCCATCCTCCCCCAGCATTAAAAAAAAATGTTCTTTATCAAGAATTATCAGAAATCTGAAGAAACTAAAAACATGGGTACGATGAAGTTTCACTTTAAAAAACATCTTCCTTTTTAAATCAGGCCCAAATTGCATTAAATAACCACTAGCCCCATGCCCCTACACTTCGGTAACATGCCAAGTAATGATGGCATTTCGAGCTGCAACAAGAAGCACAAAAAGTAATAGACAAGTATTCCCGCATAATAATCTACAGTATCTTTGCTATAAGAGTTTTGGTGACAAAATAATTATGAAAATATTTGGATCATATCGTAATTTAACGCAACAATCTTGCACCGTTGAAATACATTAAGAGACAATTTCTAGTACAACAAAAATGCTTCGTTCGCAACAAAAGATTATAGTCCTAAAAAAAACTACTTTGTATATAGTCCGACAACAATGGGCTAATAAAAACTAACAAAAATCATATATAGATTTAATTAGCCTATGCTTTAATAGCAAAGGAATCATCACAATTCATTAGACCTGTCAAACGGATATACTGCGCGAGTACGGATAATATTCGGCCGGGTACGGGTAATTCCGGTCGGGGTAAAAAATACCCGAATTTTTCCAAGTAGCTTTTTTTTATACACATACCCTACCCGGGCGGACCGGGTAATACTCGCGGGTAAATTCATTTTTTATATATAAATATTTTTTTGATAATTAGGTTAAAAAAATTACTTTTTTTCCAGCAGACTTCTTGTTGTTCAAAGTATTTTTAATTTCACAAAAATCAAAACAAAAAGAAAGAAAATGCACACAATAATAACCAGCCAAGTAACATGACACCTGATCTGCTGATCAATACCAATTACCAGCAATTCAACTAAACACTCAAGAATGGATATAGCCACAGATCCAAAAATACATTGAAAGCTAAATTACAGATAGTTTTCATCATATTAAAAATTACATCACATTAAAAAAATTAATCCAAATGATCTGCGCACTGTTCCCAATTATGTTGTGGAACAACAAAAATTTAGGACAACGGAGCTGAAATGACCGTCGATCTGCGATACGTCAGCCGTCGATGATGGATAGAGAGACAAAGAGGTCCTCTGTCGATCTGTGGGGCTGTGGAGGTGTCAAGGCCGTCCATCTGTGAGAGAGAGGTGGTGGTGACGCGTCGCGGCCGTAGATCTGTAAGAGAGAGAGAGAGAGGTGGCAGTGAGGTGTTGTGGCCGTCGATCTGTGAGAGAGAGAGGTGGCGGTGAGGCGTCGGGGCTGTCGATCTGTGAGAGAGAGATGGCGGTGAGGCGTCGTGGCCGTCGATCTGTGGTGGTTATTGAATGAGTGAGGGTGAGAGATTGGCATTGGCGTCGCTTGTTTTCTTGTGAACGAGGGTCAGACAGAAAGAGAGAGGGAGGCGGTACAGAGTTGAGATAAAAGAGGAGAAAGAGTGAATGAGAAATGGTATTTGAAGTGTCACAAACCCTAAAACAAGCCTAGAACCTGGGTAACCCGGGTAATCCGTACCCGGCCCGGACTGAACCGGGGGCTGGTTTGGGTACGGGTCCAATTTCAACGGGTAGCGTTTTGGACTGCCTGTACCAGCGAATTCTTAACGGACCTGGGTGGGCCCGCCGGTACTGGCCAAAATTTGCCAGGTCTACAATTCATCACACTATCTTATCTAATAGTTTAAGAGGAAAAAATGAAAATAATGAAAAGAGATAGAAGGAAAATCCAGCACACACATCAGATGTTAGGGGGAAATTTCTGATACCTCCCCTTAAGTGAATAATACAAAATGTGGAGGGCGAAGCTTGATTGTTGAACTCAGTCGAGTTGACAAGAGTTGCCTAAGTGATGATGTGGGGTGCTAGGGGCTTGCACTGATAGCACTTGGCAAACAGTCCAAATGTGTCAAGCTGCTTCACATAGTTTCTTATGCTAGCCCACCAGCTGAAAAGATCTAGATCACGATGAATGTGTTAATCGCGTACATGGCGGTCCAGCTCCGTAGGGAAGGAGGCGGCCTCTCGGCCGCATTCTGCAAATCGGGAACAAAAATGAGATGCTAAAAGAATATATACCAACCCATTAGTGCTTATGAAGTATTTCGCGGTAAAAAAGTGGATATGCAGTAACGATGAACCAGTTATCGTAGCCACAACTTAGTAAATCCAAATTTTACAAATTTGTCGCTAACAAACTAGAGGTTGTTATCGTGATGCACCACGTTTTTTAAGGCGCATAATGGTTGAACTAAATTCATCAATTGATAGAGTGAGTTGACAAATTAGGCAAAGTTGGTTAAATTTCATGAAAAAATTGGTAAATGGTTCCAATTTGGGGGCACACAAGTGAGACCAGAACTAGCCAGCTCACATCAGGCATGATCAAAATTGACAACACTCACTATAGCATTTAACTAAATGAAGAGGACACACCACCTATCCAGTCTCATATGTACCAATATTTCCAAATCCAAGCCTTGAATGCCCTTGTATCCCTTCTCCCACCATCCCTCTCCATCGCCCTTCTGGCACTGCTAGCAAGCTTAATACAACTTCTAAAATGGGGAATCCCCACGCTAGTTAGTTAGATGACCTTCTTGATTCAACATAATTGCAATCCAATGGTTGGTTCAGCGGTCCTCACAATCCCAATCCAAGTTTTTCACCTGGGTTTGAATCCTGCCCGCCTCACTTGTTAGTGGCAAACTTACGTCCTCGCGCTGTATGTGCTCCACACACTGGTCCTTGTGTGCTTTAGCCCTGACATATGCACGAGAATCGGGAACTCAAATGTATGTAACGGCCTTACAGGTCCCCGAGGCACAATACTCCATGTCAGTTGGATTAGAGCCTCACACTCAGCCTTTTTTACCACCAAAAAAGGAGTGGAGTGTTAATGTTGTTATCCTAGCAAACAAAGAAAAAGTAGTTTCCATGATACTGTCCGTGGTCTCAAACCCCGACCGAGGTGGCTTGCAAAACCTCTAAATAGAAGCCGTGTAGAAAGAAGAGAAACCGTGCAATTTAAAATACTATTCATATTACGCATACTGTGAGACTACCTTTCACCATAAGCATAAGCAATATTTGATCCTTAATTCACTTTCTAGCTACTCTTTTGATTACTTAGTGGCACTATGTTGTAGACAAATGGATCACTCAAGCTCACACTTTGTTGCACTCAAACTCATACAATCACTTAAATGACGAGAACATGGAGAGAACTTGAAGAGAACGCATAATATACCTTAAAAAATTTATCTCATAGTTCTTCCTCTCCTTACACTTGCATCATCTTACACATTTTTATAGTACTTCGAAGTAACTCCTACACATAATTAATTTACTACTAACCCATTATTTCAACAATATCATAGTCACTACTTTCACTAACACATAACAATAATGCACTTGTAATTTATACACCCATTAAGACAACTTAATAACTCACTAACATGTCACACTAATCATCACTCCAAATAACTATATCAAGTTTATTTTCCAACACCCCCTGTAAACTTGATTTGCGTCTTCAATTATTCTTCTTGATTGAGGGGCTTGATAAGTGCCAATAATAGTCTTCATCTCCAATTCCATCAACGACAACAATCTTCTTTGCCATTTTTTTTGACATGTATCGTATGTGGCACATCATCTTTTTGTTGCACCTCTGACATTTCTTCGTCACTTGTGTAGATACTGGATCTTGAGCAATTTCATTGGACATTTCAAGTAACTCGTCCGGATCAAAAAACATCTCTATATTTACCCAGCTTGTATCACTTAACAAATTTTCCAAGCCAAGTTGAGAATGACACTATGTTTCTCACAAAATCACTTCCCTTGACAAGTATAACAAACTTTTCAAATAATTATCACCGCCATAATTTGCCAAAATATCATCATTCTTGACGGCATATTCTTCAGGTAAAATTTTAATTTTCTTAATCACATGAAAAGTTTCTATTACCTTTTCAAATTGTGACTCTTCATCAATTGAAAATGATTTAAACTCATTTTCTTCTTTTGCGTAAAAATTAAATGTTATACTTGTGGTGTTCACCTCTTGACCACTAAGAACTTTTACCTCTTTGTCAATGCTCTCATCTTCCATCTCTTTATTTTGAGCATTGTCATCACCAATTGTGTTCTTACTCTCTTCCATAGTTTTAAATGGCTCTTTTCCATCTGTCAACTCTTCGTTCTCATTGGCTTCAAATGCCTTGAATTTTGCTTCATCATTTGTCTCCTTTGTTTCTTCAGTTTTGGAAGCGTGAAACTCGTTTTCATCTTGCATTAGAGTTTCTTCGTGAGATGTTCACCATCTTTATTTGTGAACTCATCTTCTTCCTAGCTTTGTACCCAATACTCTTTGGGTAAGAAGTCACGTCTACGGTCGAAAGCAATGACCTCAATCATTCGCCAAACAACACTTGGAGATCTTACATCTCTAATGCACATCCATATCTCTGTATGGATGGCCTTCTGCAGTACCCGATGTGCCTTTTCTTCCTTCTTTTTTCGAACTCCTTTTGACAAGTTACCATGTGGTTTTTCACTGACCACATCCTACAAATCACATGATTTGAGATACAATGAAAGAACACTCCACATTCTCACATAATTTGAGAACAACGGTTTCTCACAGCAAATATCATTTCGGATACTTTTTTCTACAACCGTAATGACTAAAACATTAACGCCACAACATCCACTATGACCGTTGTGGCTCTGATACCACTTTGTTGTAGACAAATGGATCACTCAAGCTCACACTTTGTTGCACTCAAACTCATACACTCACTTAAATGAGGAGGATATGAAGACAACATGAAGAGAACACATAATATACCTTAAAATTTTATCTCATAGTTCTTCCTCTCCTTACACTTGCATCATCTTACATATTTTTATAGTACTTCTAAGTAACTCCTACACATATAATTAATTTACTACTAACCCATTATTTCAACCATATAATAGCCACTACTTCCACTAACACATAACAATAATGCACTTGTAACTTATGCATCCACTAAGACACAACTTAATAAGCCACTAACATGTCACACTAATGACCACTCCAAATAACTATATCAAGTTTATTTTCCAACGCACTACATACGATAAAAGAGTAAAACTTGTTTGTTATGTAAAATTTGTTTGTTATGTAAAGCTGTTTAAATCGTGTCATTAATAATTTAAGGAGTGCTAACAGAGCTACTCCCGTAAATAATGAAATCCTGTCATGATCATAAACTCAACTCAGATAACCTCATTCCTATTAGTCCCCAAACCACAATAATCCATAAACTCAGATAACTATCCACAAACCCAAGAAGACACAATCCTTACAGTCGTTTCGCAATTACTGTCCCCTTTAACTTTTCACAAATTCCTAAACTCGATTACAAAACATGCCTGCATTAAATTACACCCAATTAACGATTTTGATATCTAATAAAACAGGCTACTGTGGCCATTGGACAAAATGCCGATTAAAGTCAATTTGTCCGTGTTTGAAATTTTGTATTCTAACAATTCGCAAAAGAGTCAAGGGAGCAACATACATTGCTGAAGGAGTGGTTAAACCGCTTTCCTTTGGCAGTCTTCTTATCGCCTATCCCGGAAGAAACTACAGTATTAAAAGCCCCGTGGGCCTTTTTGAATATCCAATTACTGTGTGAAGAGTATGTGTGTGAGAGAGAGAGATTTTGCTTACCAGAAGGAAATGAGGGAGGGCTGAGGGGAGAGAGCGAGATAGAACGTAAGAGGAGGAGGAGAGAGACTGACTCAGGGTTTGGGAGGTTGTGGAGGAGAGGCGAGGAGAGAGACTGAGGGAGAGGAAAGCCATGGGAGGAGCTCCGAGTAACTGTGACGCCATTTACTTCCCGAGTGAAGAGATTTTGGGGGAGATGAAAGAAGATAAGGTACGAGAGAGGGGGTGTTTGGGCCGGGGAAGGGAGTTCTGGACCGGATTCGTGAAATCACTGGACTTGGGATTTCAGAAAGGGTTAAGATGGGCCTAACTTTATGATTTCAATCTCCTTTGACTTTTTACGAGTTATTCAGATATGTAGAACTTAAATATTTATGTATCAACTTATCGTTTCGACCACTGTAGGTTAGTGTTTTCTTCTTTTAGTGAGGCCTTTTTTTTGCCATTATCAAAGTTGAGTCCTAATATGTTGGCAAGGTATGTCTTATTTTCCAAGTCATACGAGGCATTTAATTTCTGTGTACTTCATTGCTGCAGAAATGATTGTATTCAGAAGTTGTAAGGATCTAATACAGTCTAGAAATTAAATTTTAAGCAAGTTGAAACTCTTAATCTGAACTGCTGAAAAGATAAAATAAAACATCACTAATAATATTGAAATCCATATTAAACATAATGCTTGCTTGACATACAATCACAAGGGTAATGAAAATTGAAACCAAATGAAAGCCTTCCAAAATTACACACACTGATTACATATTGGTAAGAGCAAAGCATAATCACCCGTATTGCTGGTATAAGGTTATAATGCAACGGCTTATCACCAACTCCTTGATTAGATAGAACAGTTGGAGGGCTCGTTTTGTTACGTTCCACTACTGACTATCCGATAAAGCCGGTTGGCTAAGCTGTCTTATTGTTGTTACCGTTATAGCGAATATTTTCATGGATAGTTTAGATCGTTTGTATCACTTGGAAAGTGAAGAGTGTAAAGGCAGCGATGACCTAGATAACAGCCCAACGGTTACTGAAGTAGTATTTTCTCAGTGCTGCGCAATTGCGTCTCACTCTTGCTAAATTAGTGTGCGAGTAGCTCTTGCAGTAATCGTGCACTTCCTTCCATTGCGCTAAGAAGGAGAAGTCCGCCAGAACCACTTCTTTGCAGAGGTCTTTGAAGAGCTTCGAGGTACTTTCACGCGCCCCCAGGTTCTCTTGTATGACTCCTGCGTTCTCAAGCAACTCAACGTCGGCTTCATTGTCAATGAGTGTATACATGAGGAAGGCATCAGACGTGACGTATCTCTGAATGCCCGGATAACATTGCTCAAAAGCAATGAGGTTTCTCAGGAGTGGCTCAGTGGAGTCATCGACGAACAGTGGCCTGACTGCAAATCTAGTCTTGCCACACAACAAGAAGAACCAAGAAACGAAACAATGGGATGATCTCCTCCTGTTGTAGATGCAGCATGGGGGAATGTCAGAGGTCCGAGGACCACAGAACCAATGAAACCAACAAGATGTGTTGAATTCCACGTCTAGGTCCTCTGCTTCGCGGGGAGTAAAGATGATTCCTGCACTTGCGAGTTCAGTTGCAGAATGTTTCATGATGGGATGATAAGGTTGCTTTGGTAAGGGAGTTCCAGTAGTGCCATAGAGCCAAGAAAGACAACCATTTGACCGTGATTTTGAGTCTGTGTCCTCTCGAGTACCGCACTCGAGGTCAGGTTCTGAAAAGAAGTGGTACACGAACAGGAAAGATTAGTTGAAAAAAAAATAAAATTGAAGCAGCAGGATTTATGGTTGTTCCTCAGAGACCCACAGATTATGTAAATCAATTTGGTTGGAACCTCATTCATTTCAGGCATTGGCCATATAGTTCTTTGCAGTTTTCTTCCCAATACCTTCTGGATCAATTTATGCTCTTCATTCTATTTTGTCCAAGTTAATGAAATCCAGTGTGACCTAATTTCGGGGAAAATAAAGAGTCATTGCCCTTTCTTTAGCTGGTGATGTGTCGTTTCCTAAGCCGTTTTTGCAACGGCAGTCTTTACTACGAGGCAGATAGCAAGTGTGTAAAATTCCGGGTATATGAAGAGGTGGCTTGCTTTGTTCTCGACCAGCGGGAATCTGTTTGCCGAAGAATTCAAGGATGAAATCGGAAAGGGACGGATCACCATCCCTTTGCAGTTTTTTCATTGTGAGGTTGAATAAATCTTGGAGGACAAAGAAGGGAATCTGGTTCTCCAGCAATAGCAAGTCATGCCTGACGTTATGGAATTTCAAAGTGTTGCCGAAAATTGGGTCATCGCTTTTTTTGTACCACTTCCTAGAGGTCCACAGGAGTTCAATTATAAATGCTCCATCGGTGAGCATAATTTTGGCAAAATCATCGTAGTATTTCGACAGATCTTCATTGTAGCATCTCCGAGCATCGGGTAACTTCGCGCGCATTCACGAATGAGAGCATCAACATCTTCTTTAAGCTTTGAGCTGGCGGTCTGTCTAAAAAGACGATTCACGTAATTTACTTTGATCCCCTCCATTTCTAAAAAAGGTTGTTCATCATTTTGAATAGGTCCGATGGAGACGGCATGCGGGGTATTGTGAATAGGTTCGGTGGAGACGGCATGCGGGGTATTGTGAACAGATCCGGTGGAGACGGCACGCAGGGTCTGGTGAATAGGTCCGATGGAGACGACACGAGGTGTATAAGCAGTCCCCTTCTCTTGGCAAAGCTTGTTAGGAACCTTGTATATGCAGGGATCGTCTTTCTTGAAGGACGATTTGTGTTCCTGTTCTTTAATTTCTTTGCTGATCATCTCCACCACATTTTGCGCAATGTTTTCAGGGGACATCCTTTTAGTCTCCGTACCGCTTCCTTGCCGCGAGACATGCTTAATTTCTGGTTCCATTGATGTTGTGCAATATGACTATCGCACCCTGTTGAATCGTTGTGCAATATCACGATTCCAAGTAGGAGCAAGAGAAGACTCCTTGCCAGTGCCTGAGGGGTTGTGCTTTATTTTATAGTGATGATTTCTGGAGCTGTGTGATTGCCCGAGAGATGTTTTGGGAACACCTGAAAGTTTTCTTTGAATGTCTGTTGCTTTCATGTTCTGCTTTAAGCAAATAATGAAAAAGCATAATCACTTTACTTTAGTGTTGATTGAAATGCATGTTTCACTTACTCATCCTCTATTATGCATCTTTGCATGGATGGGGATGCCCCAGGACCCAATTATATCTTTAATCAGGTCCTAGTGAGCTTGCAATGGAATCTATGGGAGGTCATGGGGTTAGAAGTTCAATGGCAATGTTATTAGAGTTTGTTTTTCATTAAGGGTATTTTTGACTTGAATATCGTATTAAACCTCTCACTACAAGAAAATCCGTTTTTAGCGATGGATTTTTACCGACTGAAGACAATCCGTCGCTAAAACGACTTTAACCGACGGATTATACAGTCGGTAAAAGTCCGTCGTTAAAAACTTATTACCGACAAAGTAACTGCCGACAATGTTTTTGAAGTGGTCTTCTAGCGACGGAATTACAGTCGCTAAAACTTTTTTACAAAATTATTTTTGTCGAGGGTTTTATAAAAGTGTTTTAGCGACGGAATTGTGCCGTCGCTACAACTTCCGTTGGTAAATGTCGTGATTTACCGACGGACTTATAGCAATGGGCTATTCCCGTCGCTAAAAGTCCTTGATAAAACATCCAGATCTGCTTCTTTCTCTTTCCTTGTTTCTCTTCTCTCTCTGAAAATCTCCCACACCGCTGTTCTGAGCTTCTGCGACCAACCTCCACTGTGACCCAACCTCAACTAATTACCACGTTCCTTGCAGTGGTCTTCTAGCGACCAACCGCCGGTCGTCGTCGTCGTCGCATCTCCCATCTCCGCCGATCGTCTGCTGCTCCATTCGGTGGCGCTGCTTCAGTCGCCATTGCTGCTCCTTTTCGCTAGTGTGCCCTGCTGCTTCGCCGCTGGTCAAGTCAATTGAAGCAGCTGCTCCGCTATGTTTCGATCCCGGCCAATCAACCAGTCCAATTGAAGCTCTCAGTCTCTCTCTCTTTCGGGTGAGCTTTTGCTCCATGTTCAAGTACTCAATTTATTCTCTCTCATGCTCTATTCGTTTTCCCCCTTCAAGCACTTGGTAATAGTTTGCTTTTACCTTCTTTACAGCTTCAAGTTCTTACTTTCCGCCATTGCTGAAGTATGCGGTGTGCAGGAGCAGGACTGTACCCTTTACATTCATGATTGTTTATTCTGTTGGCAGTGCATGTTCCATTTTCTTGATACTGCTCCAAAAATTGTTGCTTTTTTCGTTAAATGATGCTAGTTTATGCAATTTTACGTACATTTGCATTTACAATGGGGCATCATCTGTATTTCTCTTCTTCAGTTGAACTTTAGCCTATATTTTGTGTGCTGTTAATTAAATTGCCCTCATGTATCCTTCTTTAGAACTAAATGTAGATGGAACTAGCGCTGAATTGGTCTGTTGGCCGGCACATATGGGTTTGCTCGAATTGTATGCCAGTTTTAGGTTACTGGGCATGTACCATTTTCTTAGCAACTGGCTTTGACTTTCTCTGTCTCTGATTAAGCCTATATTGGAGAGACCCCCTTTAATTATTGGGAGGGGGAAGCAGACAGATGCGAATTTTTCTTGCTTCTTTTTGAAGTGATCAAATGCACCAAAGCAAACAAATGTACGATTAGTGTTTTTAGTGTTTGTGTGTCAAATATCACTGCCCCCAAGAGGTTATCACACAGCCAATTTGTTTCTTGTTCCAAGATAAGAAGAGAAGAAAGACAGACTACAAACTACCAAGAGAGCAACTAGGAAAATAAATTTATGGCAGAGCAAAGTACTCTTAAAACTCAAGAAACACGGTGTGCAGCGTATCAGAAGTGAGATGGGGTTTTAGTTCAGTGATACAAGCTGAATAAATACACTCTCTCTAAATATAAATCAATATAAATCGAAAAGTTTGTTAATTGTCATGTTCTTAATTTTTTTTTTTACATAATTTTTTGTTTTAGCGTATTATTATTTATTTATTTTTATCTAATTTAATATTGCGCCTCGCTTCGAAAAGGCAAGCGCCTGTGACTTGCGCCTAGGCTCCAAGGACCTTTTGCGCCTTAAGTGCGCCTGCGCCTTTAACTACACTGCGCCTTTAACATCACTGCATTCTCCCTCTGGGTTAGTGAAATACCGTGGCAAAGCCAGCTTAAATTTTAGAGGAGAGGGAAAAGAAATTATTTTCGAAAGTTTAAGTGTTGTAAACTGCTCAAAAAGGTTCTCCTAAAGAAATTCACTTTGCCGCCATTTTGTCGCACTTAATTGGATAGAGTTAAAAATGAGCGGTATTTCGTTAATTGCGAAGGGGCTGCTTAACCCTAAACCCTAATTGAATCCCTAATTGAATCATAAAGTGAATGTCCTAATCCAATCGAACCTAAATTGAACCCTAAATTGAATGCCTCAATTCAACCGAACCCTAAATTGAAATAATAGAACCCCCTAATTGAACCCTAAATTGAAGTAATTGAACCCTAAATTGAATGCCTTAATAGAATCGAACCCTAAACTAAACTAATTGAATCCTAAATTGAATGCTCTAATCCAACCGAACCTTAAATTGAACTTATTGAACCCCCTAATTGAATGCCCCAATTTAACTGACCACTAAATTGAACTAATTGAATCATAATTGAACCCTAAATTGATGTAATTGAACCCTAATTAAACCCTAAATTGAATGCCCGAATCGAATCGAACCCTAAATTAAACCCCTAATTGAACCCTAAATTGAATGCCCTAATTCAATCAAACCCTAAATTGAAATAATTAAACCCCCTAATTGAACCCTAAATTGAATGCCCCAATTTAACCGAACCCTAAATTGAACTAATAGAACCCCCTAATTGAACCCTAAATTGAAGTAACTGAACCCCCTAATTGAACCCTAAATTAATTGCCCTAATCGAATCGAACCCCAAATTGAAATAATTCAAGTGCATCGGATATGTGCATTTTGAGCAATTTTTTTTCCATTTGAACATTGATCATTTGTTTGATAATTTTAGGTTGTTCATTGTGCATTTGAGAATTGTGATTATTGATCGATGATTTTGGGTTGTTCATTGATGATTTTAGGTTATTAGCTATGTATTTGAA
Organism: Escallonia herrerae; assembly: GCA_033070095.1. Classification (NCBI taxonomy): domain Eukaryota; kingdom Viridiplantae; phylum Streptophyta; class Magnoliopsida; order Escalloniales; family Escalloniaceae; genus Escallonia; species Escallonia herrerae. The sequence continues at coordinate 85,264 of JAVXUP010001184.1, forward strand.
GTAATTGAGATTATTAATTGATGATTTTAGATTGTTAATTGTGCATTGAGCATTTGAGATATTGAGATTGTTGACGGAGGATGGGACCCAATTGGATTGAATGTGTGACTTTTATTAATTTTTATTGCATTGAGTATTTGAGAATTGAGATTGTTGACGGAGGTGAGACCCAATTGGATTGAGATCCCCGTTAGGTAGCACAGACACGAACACCGTGTACGATCGACGCCGACACCGAAACAACATATTTTAGCTTTATACTTGTGGACACATCTTCAATGGGTGTCCGACACGGTGTTCGACAATTAAAAAATAAATCAATGTCTTCGAACGCCGCTGAGAGGTGTCAGACATGTGTCCGGAGGTGTCCGACACGTGTCCAGATGTGTCGATGAGGTGTCGGTAGGTCACGGACACCCCGTCCAATCGACACCGACACCGAAAAATGTCACATTTTGGCTTTATATTTATGAACACCTCTTCAAGGGTTGTCCGACACCTCTTCAATGGGTGACAGACACGGTGTCCGGCATTTAAAAAATAAATCAATGACTTCGAACCTGCCCGGAGGTGTCGGACACCTGTCCGGAGGTGTCCGACACCTGTCCAGATGTGTCGATGATGTGTCGGTAGGTCACGGACACCCTGTCCGATGGACACCAACACCGAAAAATGTCACATTTTGGCTTTATACTTGTGGACACCTCTTCAAGAGGTGTCCGACACCTCTTCAAGGTGTGACGGACACGGTGTTCGGCATTTAAAAAATAAATCAATGATTTCAGACGTGTCCGGAAGTGTCTGACATGTTTCTGGAGGTGTCCGACACGTTTCCGGAGGTGTCCGACACGTTTCCGGATGTGTCGATGAGGTGTCGAGGTGTCGGTAGGTCACAGACACCGCGTCTGATCGACACCGACACCGAAGTCACATTTTGGCTTTATACTTGTGGACACTTGTTCAAGAGGTATCCGACACCTCTTCATGGAGTGATGGACACGACGTCCGGCATTTAAAATTAAATCAATGTCTTCGGACGTGTCCGAAGGTGTCAGACACCATACCGACGCCCTATATCAAGTATTGGGAATTGAGATTGTTGACTGTGCATTGAGAATTTGAGAATTGAGATTGTTGACGGAGGATGAGACCTAATTGGATTGAAATATCTGTGAATAAGTTGAATGGTTGGTTGTTGAATTTAGGTTAATTAGGTTAACGAGACATTTTTACACCTTTTAGAATCTCATCGTGGCTCCAGCACTGGCTATAATTAGCCCTAATTAGTCCCTATTAACCCTAATGAACCCAACTATTCCTAATTAGCTCTAACGAGCCTAATTAGTTTTAATTAACCCTAAGAACCCAATAAAAATTAAATTAGCTGTAAGTACCCCAAATTGATCCTAATTAACACCAATCAGTCCAAATTAAACCCTAATTAGCCATAATTACTCATATCTTGTAAACCCGTGAATAGATTAATTAAACCCTAAAAACTAACTAAACTCTGATTACACGCCTAAGTAGTCGTAACTAAGTCGAATAAACCAATTAAGCCTAATTAGGACTAATCAATACTACTCCGCACAATTAAACCCTAATTAGCTCAAAATAACCCTAATTAGTCATAATTAACCCTAATTAGCTATAATTAGTCCAAAGTAATCCTCACTAACACTAATTAGCTCTAACATAACCCAATTAAGCCTAATTAGTCCTAATTAGGACTAATCAACACGACTTCGCACAATTAATCCAGCTATTTGCTCAAAATAACCCTAATTACTCCTAATAAACACTAATTAGCTATAATTAGCCCAAGATAATCCTTATTAACACTAATTAGCCCAGAGATGGTTCAATTACTCGTTACTTATAAACCCTGCATTTTCTTTATATTCGTTGTTGTTTTACGAAGTCCATTGGCAACGAGATGGTACAACTCGTTACCAACGAATTTTATTTAAAGTGGAATTGGTAACATATGTAACGATCTTTCTGCAGCTTTGATATTTCAGAAAGATTCTTGCATATATTATCAATTTCTAAATGCATGCTTGCATGAAAACCCTTAGTTCTCGTTCAAAGGTAGTCATTACAATGTAATGCTTTGTAATGAGCTTTTGGATGTCCAGTTTATTTGGACAATTTGGAAAAGCTACGTGTTTTTGAAATAGTGTGTCAACTCATGCTCTGTGTTCTATGTCGTGAATATTTGGTACACATTCTCATGTGTTTCTCCGGGTGTATACAGATCTGGTGTTCTAACATTCGTCAAACCTTGCAAGGCAAGGTTAGATGAATGTTAAAACACCTTATCGATGTCGAGTACTTGGAGAAATGCGGGAAGGTGCTGCCGAATTTTTCGCAGACATAGGACTAAGCATGAGTTATTCTCTGTTTTATAAACATGTGTTTTTCTGAATGGGATATGACCACTGCCTATTAGAGAATGGAGGGGAAATACATAGACATGTTGTCACATTCATGCATGCATATTTACATCGACCTTGCCTAATGATTGGTCATAATTGAATGTGATATACAATACAATAATTCAGTCGTCATGTCGGTCGATCGAAGTTGGATGAAAAGGAAGAATGCTGACGATTTTAAGGATCGCGTTGACGAATTTCTCGCTTCGCTTACGCGCATCTTGCACATGTTGACTTTGATAAGATAACGTGTCCCTGCGGTAGATGTGAGTTGTTGCACCGGAGAAAAAGAATTGAAGTAAAATGGCATCTTCGTCGGTATGATTTTATGGGTGGATACACAAGGTGGACGCAGCACGGGGAAATGATAGTATTGTCGTCCAACCCGGCTAGTCAAACTGAAGTTAGGGAGGAGGCACGGTATCATTATCGAGATATGATTATGGATGCTGGGCATGCTAATGTTGACTGGGGTAATGACGTTGGTGACGGCAGTCCCCAACCGCCAAACGAGGGGGCTCATCAGTTTTATGAGTTGTTAAGAGCTGCAGAAGGGCCGCTGTGGAATGGAGCTCTGAAACACACACGACTGTCTGCGGTTAGTAGGTTATTACAGTTGAAATCAGACCACGGGATGAGTGAGAAAGGTTTTAACGAGTTTATTACCTTATTCAAAAAAATTCTGCCCGAAAGTGAAAAGATACTGCCGTCGTACTCTGACATGAAGAAGATGATGAGGAAACTTGAGTTGAGCTATGAGCGGATAGATGCGTGCAATAATGATTGTGTATTATTCTGGAAAGAGAATAAGGATATGTCACGGTGTCCAGTTTATTTGGACAATTTGGAAAAGCTGCGTGTTTTTGAAATAGTGTGTCAACTCATGCTCTGTGTTCTATGTCGTGGATATTTGGTACACGTTCTCATGTGTTTCTCCGGGTGTATATAGATCTGGTGTTCTAACATTTGTCAAACCTTGCAAGACAAGGTTAGATGAATGTTAAAACACCTTCTCGATGTCGAGTACTTGGGGAGAAATGCGGGGAGTTAGATGAATGTTAAAACACCTTATCGATGTCGAGTACTTGGAGAAATGTGGGGAGGTGCTGTCGAATTTTTCGTAGACATAGGACTAAGCATGAGTTATTCACTGTTTTATAAATATGTGCTTTTCTGTATGGGATATGACCACTACCTATTAGAGAATGGAGGGAAAATACATAGACATGTTGTCACATTCATCCATTCATAATTACATCGACCCCACCTAATGATTGGTCATAATTGAATGTGATATACTATACAATAATTCAGTCGTCATGTCGGTCGATCGAAGTTGGATGAAAAGGAAGAATGCTGACGATTTTAAGGATCGCGTTGATGAATTTCTCCACTTCGCTTACGCGCATCCTGCACATGTTGACTTTGATAAGATAACGTGTCCTTGCGGTAGATGTGAGTTGTTGCACTGGAGAAAAAGAATTGAAGTAAAATGGCATCTTTGTCGGTACGGTTTTATGGGTGGATACACAAGGTGGACCAGCATGGGGAAACGATAGTATTGTCGTCCAACCCGGCTAGTCAAATTGAAGTTAGGGAAGAGGCACGGTATGATTACCGAGATATAATTATGGATGCTGGGCATGCTAATGTTGACTGAGGTAACGACGGTGGTGATGACAGTCCCCAACCTCCGAACGAGGGGGCTCATCAGTTTTATGAGTTGTTGAGAGCTGCGGAAGGGTTGCTATGGGATGGAGCTCCGAAACACACACGGCTGTCTGCGGTTAGTAGATTATTACAGTTGAAATCAGACCACGGGATGAGTAAGAAAGGTTTTAACGAGTTTGTTACCTTAATCAAAGAAATTCTGCCCGAAAGTGAAAAGATACCGCCGTCGTACTATGACGCGAAGAAGATGATGATGAAACTTGAGTTGAGCTATGAGCGGATAGATGCGTGCCATAACGATTGTGTATTATTCTGGAAAGAGAATAAGGATATGTCACAGTGTCCAGTATGTGATAATTCGAGGTACAAACCGGACAAAGGGAAGAAGAAAAACATTGCATGGAAGATATTGCGATATTTTCCGGTCACACCACGGCTTCAGAGAATGTACTACTCCTAAAATACGGCTGAACATATGAGGGCTCACCATAAGACTCGTAGCAACGATAGCGATGTGCTGACACACCCAGCTGATGGAGAGGCGTGGAAGGAGTTTGACCACAGGCATCCAGTCTTTGCTCAGGAAGTTCGGCATGTTAGACTTGGTCTAGCAACTGATGGGTTCAACCCCTTTTGGTCAGTCTACCACGCCTTACTCCTGTTGGCTTGTTATTATTGTCCCGTACAACCTTCTACCAGGCATGTGCATGAAGAAGCCGTACATGTTCTTGTCGTTGCTCATTCTGGGGCCGAAGAGTCCCGGCAAGGACATAGATGTGTATTTAAGGCCGTTGATTAATGAGTTAAAATAGTTATGGAATCATGATGTTGAAACATATGATGCATCCAGTAAACAAAATTTTCAGATAAGGGCTGCTTTGATGTGTACTATACATGATTTATCCGCATCGGGAATGATGTGTGGCTGGAGCACACATGGGAAGCTAGCATGCCCTACTTGTATGGGCGTGAACCCCGGTTATATGTTAAAGCATGACAGAAAGCCCTCGTGGTTCGGATGTCACGGTAAGCTTTTGCCAGCGGGCCATCAGTTTCGTATGCAGAAGGATAAATTTGACAGGAAAATCGAGCATGAGGTTGTCACACTGGACTACCCATCTGGTGAAGAAATGCTCTCACACCTTGAGGCACTTGATACTGACATACCACACGGTAAGGGTGTGCCAGATCAGAAGATTCCAGGGTACTGGAAAAAGCACAATTGGAGAAAATTTTGTATCTTCTGGGAGTTAGCCTACTGGAGGACGCTCGTTATCCGAAACAACATGGATGTGATGCATATTGAGAAGAACGTTTTTGATAATGTGTTCAACACAGTGATGAATGTCAAGGGCAAATCAAAAGATCACCTTAAAGCGAGAAGGGATCTACAACAGTTCGGTGTACGCCGTGAATTGCATCCTCGGACAGTCAGTGGGAGGACGATACTTCCGAAAGCACCTTACTGTCTAGACAAGAAACAAGTGGAGAAGGTCTGTCAGTGGGTTAAGAATTTGAAGTTTCTGGATGGGTTTGCGTCCAACATATCTCGTTGTTGCAATGTATCGGAATGAAAGTTCTAAGGGATGAAGAGTCATGATTGCCACGTATTCATGGAGAGATTCATTCATATTGCCTTCCGGGGACTGTTCCCACGGGTTGTTTACGAGACTTTGACTGAATTATTTCATTTCTTTCGAGATATATGTCTTCTACGATCCGGATGAGTAACATGGAAGTGCTTGAGAAGAACATTGTGGTGACGATTTGCAAGCTGGAGAAAATCTTCCCACCTTCGTTCTTTGATTCAATGGAGCATCTGCCTGTTCACTTGGCATATGAAGCTAAGATGGGTGGACCCGTGCAATATCGGTGGATGTATCCCTTCGAGAGGTAATCTTTAAATTGTTATAGTTGTTCGTTTACACTTAATGCGACACCTGTTATCATTGATATTTCACCTAACTCGATTCGCTAAACTTCTAGGTTCATGTTCCATTTAAAGAAAAAAGTCCGCAATAAGGCTCGGGTTGAGGGCTCAATTGCGGAGGCTTACGTAATGGAAGAATTTGTAAACTTTTGTAGTCAATATTTCGGGCCTGATGTTGATACAAGGTTAAATCAACTAGGCCAAAATGACCCCGGATCATGCACAAATTTGGAAGGGCAATTGTCAATATTCAAGCAGTCTGGTAGTCCGTTCGGCCGAACGTATACTCGATGGCTAACAGATGAAGAGTACAGTGCTGCAACAATATATGCCCTTCTAAATTGCGATGAAGTTTCGGCATTCGTTGAGTAAGTTAAAGTCTTAATTCACTTACATCACTGTACATAATTAAAAGTGTGTGATAAGCGAGTCAACTATATTGGTTTGCAGTGAGTTCGATGCGGAATCTTTAATCACTGATCCCGCTGGACTTGAATCTCATCGAAAATCACAATTTGTACAGTGGTTCAAAAGACGTGTAAGATTGTTTAACGAAATTATATTATGTGTTATATACAGTTCTGTGGCCAATTAGTATACTGATTTATCCTTAATTTTTACCGTCATCTACAATAGGTTCAGTCAATGGATAGACCAGTGGCCTCCTGCTTGAAATTACTAGCTGAAGGCCCTAACAAACAAACATCCTGTCATGGAGGCTATATCATCAACGGGTTTAGGTTTAACGTAAAAGATGATGACCGAACAAAACAAACCCAAAACAGTGGAGTCTTGGTCAACGGCGACTGTTATGCCAAGAATTGCATGGACTTTTACGGAGAGCTAGATGAGATTGTTGAGCTAACATATCTGGGTTCCCAAAACTGCCTGGTAATGTTCAAGTGTACGTGGTTCGATGTCACATGCAGTAGAGGAATCCGTGTTAGCTCTCAAGGGATTGTAGATGTCAATGTCAAGTCAAGACTTGCATCAGACGAGCCCTTTGTGTTTGCTAGTCAAGCTGTACAAGTCTTTTACGCGGAGGACGTCGCCAATCCCAAATCTCATTGGTATACAATTATCAAGTCCAAGAAATTGCCCGTGACATATGACAGTGAGCTAGACTCCTTTCAAGCCGACCAACCACGTGTCTTGTTCCCTGTTGAGGTCAACAACGAGGAGGACGATCTTCCTCTTCCAACAACACTTCATGTAGGAGAAGAAGTCGTAGATGATGACGCGAAAGACGTGGAAAGTGTTGGAGATGATGTGACTGAGTCTACTGATGAAGAGAATAAATTAGAAGATGATGAGTCCCACGAAGAAGAGGACGACGAGGAAAGTGATGAAGATGATGATGATTCTCAAACTGAAAATGATTGACTTGTAATGTTGTAACATCACGGAAAAAATGTAGTAACATTTTAGAACTTGGTTCATATTGATGTGTTTTTGCACCTCCGTTCATATATATATATATAGTGCCGATGATGATTTATGCCAAATTATTGTTTTTAATGTGTTAATGTCTTTGTAATTTATCTATACGAAGTCAGATATGGATAGGATACGGGCTATTCGTGGCCGGGCTGGACGCCGAGCTGCTTCCTCCCTGGTGGGTCCCACCTCGTCATTGCCTCTGATGACGAGGCACAGAGTGATCGCGTACAGCAAATGGGCCCCCAGCTCCAGCCCTAGCCACAGCCCCAGCCATCGCCCCAGCCCCAGCCGTTACCCCAGCCCCAGCCCTAGCCGTCGCCCCAGCCCGACGCAGATTCATCCCACACGCGCGTTGATTCTCCTTCTTCCGTGGGTTCTACCTCAGGTATAGTTGATAACGGTGTTTAGTACATTTTTGCTAGCCTTTGATTTAAAGTATATTTGAACTGTATTAATGTCTGTGTTTTGTAGGATCTCGACGAGGCCGTGGTCCGACACGCGGGGTACGCATCGACCCCCAGCGTAAACAGAGAGTTACGCTCACCCAGGAGGGCCTGTAAGTAAAAAAAATCACATCATGCCTTATATTTAAAATTTTGGGGTGTTAATTTATATTTGAACTGTATTAATTTATTTATTTACTTCTTTGGCAGGATCCTGGAGAATCAGGCGAGGACGAAGATCGGCGTTCTTGTGAAGGGCCGATTCTTCGAGCCACGCCTGTACTGGAAGGACTGGGATGCCGCTGCGAGGGAGTCCCTATGGGAGGAGTGGCTGGTACGGTGAAGTATTTTTTTCTGATAGTATTTGTTTAATTAGAGTTTGTTTTCTGTAGTTAATTTGTGTTATTGAATGCCTTACAGGAGGGGTTCACGTTTGACTCGCCTGATCAGCAGGTACTGGGGCAGCAGGCCTTCTTTGCTTACATCGGCAAGAATTACCGCCGATGGCTCCACGATGCACGGGACCGGGCGAAGAAGATGCTGCCCGAGGGTGCCCCGATGACGGAGATGACGAGATATCCCCCACATTGGATATCTCCAACTGTATGGGGGGAGATGATAGATCGGTGGGCTGCGGATCCAGGCTGGGACGCCAAGAGTAAGAGCGGGGCCGAGAACAGACAGAACAGAGATCCGACGCACACGGGGGGGTCGGTGCCACACGACATCGTCCGACACATGAATGCGGTCGAGCACCCGGATCTGGAGGAGGATGAGGTCGTAGCTCTGACGTATAATCAGACGCACGTGCGGAAGAAGGACAAGGACGAGGCGCACCGGGCGGGCGACTATATTTCAGATATTGCCCGGCGGATCGATGTGAGTCAATTTGTTTAAGTTGTTAATTTTTTGTCTTTCTATCCTCAATGTCTGTTTCGTTAATTAATGCCCTAACATATCTTAAATCACTATTTTTGCAGGCCTCGTATGAACAGCTTAGGGGGTCCGAGCAGCAGTCCGGACAGCCATCAGCGTCCACTAGTACGGGTGCGAGTACTGGGGCGTTGAAGCGATGGCTGGATACGCCGGAGGTCGTCAATCGGCCGAAAGGCCGCATACGCGGCCTGCCTAGCACGACTGCTCGTGCCGTGATAGGAGCGTCCTCACCCCCTGCCCCTCCACAGACACCGGCTCCTCGGCATCCGTTGGACGACGAGGAGATCCAGCGCATTGCTACGGTGGTGTTGAGGATGATCAAGGAGCAGGATCAGCAGGGTACCGCTGCTGGACATGCCGAGCCGGCCCCGGATCAGCAGGATCCAGATCCGGGACTCGGCAACCCCTGATGAGCCCCTTCTCGTGCCCGGTCCCAGCTTCCCCCCCCCCCCGCCCCCGCCCGACTTGTACTCTTCTCCCTTCCCCTAACCGGCTGTATCCGGTTCCCGGCTTGTACATAATGAGTATTTTTTTATAATAAATATTTTTTATGATTGATTATATATATTTCTTTGTGTATTGATTATTGTGCATTGTTGTTGAGAATTGAAATTTTTATTACAGGTCTGGGTAATAGAAAAATTTAAAAAAAGTTTGACTTTTGGCGACGAATTAATTTCGTTGCTAAAAGTGTTTCTACTATCAGCTTTTTAGCGACGGAATATTCCGTCACTAAAAATCTTATTTAGCGACGGAATATTCCGTCGCTAAAACATTTATTCCGTCGCTAATTTTACAAAACAGAAAATAAATTAAAATACTTAAAATATAATTAGTTACGGATATTCCATCACTAATTAATAAATAACTCTGTCGCAAAAAGTGAAATATTAAACGAGGGATTTGAAAATTCCATCGCCAAACTTTTAGTAATGGATTTTTATACGAGGGACTTTTAATAACGGTAAATCCGTCGCTAAAACCTTTAGCGATGGATTTTGGACTTTTAGCGACGGATTTTCCTGTCGTTAAAAGCCTTTTTTCTTGTGGTGTCTTTTCTTGAAATATCATGTTCAAGTTTTTGGAGTTTTATAATTTTAAGGGTGTTTTTGAATTTCATTATGGTATTAAGCTACTCTCCTCAAAATACTCCTTTTGAATTTTTGAGTTTGTTAAAATTAGGGGTGACTTTTAGTTAAACATGTCCATGAAAACCTATTAAATCTCTATCCATATTGGGAATTTTCAAATATTTTTCCTATTTTCGCAGAAAATAAGAATTTGCAAACAACTTAGTTATCCAATTTTACAAACGAACATCTTGCATAAAACTAGGTTACCTTGAACTATTTTGTCTTGATAGTAAATATCTCCAACAATATTTTTTAATTATAGAATATTTAATAAGCTGGAATTTGACAAAGTGATAATAAATTTACAAGTGCGATAACTTAATCAACTTCATAACTTAAGAATACGCTAGCACATATCCGCCTTTCTAACAAGCGAACATTAGAAAGACGTTCTTAATCTCTTGATCATCAACCATTATTAAGATTTCTTTTCTCGCTCACGTGTATATCCGAAACCTATCAGTGAGTTCGATTATTGGTGATAGCAACACCTTAAAACCTATCAAGCCAAAGACGACAATAGCTACAAATTAGCTCAAATTTGAAATATTTGTTCATAAAATCAGTATGTACGAACAAGTCTGATTGGCAGCAATACCTATTAACCTATCAAACATTTTATGCTAATAACTACAAACTTAGCATAAAATCAGAAATATTTGTTCAGATTACTTCTGATCTCCATCGTTATGTCATTTTGTCATTATTATGTATCCATGATGAAATCCCAAAAGATATATATCTTGTCTCCAACCAATAGAAAACTTAAATGTTATCGGTTTATGGACGTGGTGTTGGTATAACTCCCTTCTGTGAGCTCTCAATTATGCAAGGCCATGCAATAGTCACCGACTCACTTGGTGAATTTTTATGCCTTGGCCACAAGGTTCAAGAAGCCTTTATTATGGATATATTAGGATTCTGGATATTTTGGGGAGCGAGCAAGAGAGAAAGAGAGAGAGGTAGTTGTACTTCGATTGTAGTGTATCTGATGATGATCATGCTGATAGACGTTGGCCATTACAATGTTCTATTTACAAGAATAATCATCTGTGTTGCGTTGGCTTATATGAAATTAAAGCAGAGAGCCTAGGAAAAGAAGTGAAAATTTTAAAAAAAGATTGAGAAAAGAGGCCAATATATGCCTATCTAACAAATGTAGTTGTTAGGATTACATTAGTAAAACTAAAGAAGAGATTGAGAAGAAATGTTTAAAAAAAAAGGCTAAATTGGGCTTGCAAAGGTTAGGATGACATCTTAGAATTGACGAGGAGATTTAGAAAAGGCAAAAGTGCCTATCTAATTAGTTGTCGATAACTTATTGCTAAAACCTTGGAATTTCTAACATGGATGAGGTTGTGGTCACTAGGAAGAGATCGTGCCACATACACCCCTTCTAGTGTTCTTTTTCGTGTTCTTATTTGTTGCCTTTTCAATGCAATCCTAACAACCAAATAAGTTTTTTGCCTCTAAGGTTCTCTATGACTTAGCATTGCCTGTGTTGAAGAGGTCTTGTCTTCCATAATAATGTGACACACTAACTAAGAAACTAGCAGGAGTTTAGACGAACCATTGTTTCTCGTAGAAAAACAAGCCAACGACTCTAACATGGAAAGCTTATGCCATTAATCGAACTTTACAAACCTGAGTTTTTGGTAAGAGCCATTTCTAAAGTCAGAATCTTTGGGACCACTTCCTTCCCTTCCCATGTTTGTTGTCCCAAGCCAAGAAGGTGCCACGGAAGGCACGTGTGTGTGTGTAGGAAGGCCGATGCTTAAAATCAAATTTAAACGAACTTATATCACCAAGCAGTGCTAATAGTGAACTCATGACGTGGTGTGGTATTTGTCGATGCTAGATTATGTTCAAGGATCCAATTCGTTAACAACAAAAAAAAAGTTCTACTACCTATGTGATTCCAGCCCTAATAGAATGTAACATTGATGTGTATATGTGTATTCTTTGGTTTATCGATCGGATCTTGTTTGCTATATGATGAACATCCACTTGGTTTGTCACATGTTTTTTGCTAAAATGAATATCTAATTAATAATTAAGTTTTCAGACGAAAACCGTTTTCATGCATATTAATTAACTGTGTGAACAAACTTAAACACCGAATATCCATATGAAATTGGACTGTGTACATGGTGAAACATCCGATTACTTTTCTCAATGCACTCCAATATTCTACATCTGTATGTTGGTTCTAAGAGAAGATTAGATGCAAGGGGAAACATCTCCTAAGCTCCAATGTACTTTGGTATGTCAGTTCTAACAAAATATTAGATGAAAGGGGAACAACTCCTAACCTATTATTAATAGTGAATTTTAGAGCAAAATGCTATGTGGGCTCTCTTGAAGGAAAAACAAAAAACAAAAAATTTCATATAATGTGTAGTTTAGAAGGCACATAACAAAGTATATATGTAAACTTAATGTCAAGAAATAAAGTGGCTATATAGCTCGACTAAGATTAAAAAAAAAATTGTGGTACAGAGATTGAATCAAAATTTTACATTGCTGGTGGTTATTTTTGGTACAAGTATAATTTTTTATATATATTAAAAGTAGCATTACACCCGGTAAGTGTGCAAACACACGATGTGATTCTATTGTTGTGGTTCATATAGGTTATTCATAATTTTTAGTTCCCGTAAAATAGACAAGTAATTTGACTCGTGCTACTTAACTGGCAAATGGTTCATACATAGCATACTAATAAAGCGACAATCTTTCATGTTGTCTCAAGAATCACAGGTACTAGTCTTTTCAAAAATCAAAATCAATTCATTAAGCCTTAAAAGAAGCACAAGGATTTTGAGTTAAGATTCATTGTTCGAAATTTCCCCAAACTTATTTTCCGTCCCTCCCTAGGTGGTATCGTAAATCGACTTGACCAAAAAGGGCAGGATGCTATCTGTTGGCGCATAATTAGTGAAGGATGATTTGGACTCAACACCTTTACTTGAGAGAGAAAAGCTTCATAACTGTAAGGCACTGGTTTAATGCTACTTTTTGGGCTCACCGCCATTATTGTTGGACAATCAAGAGACCAGTGGAGAGGAAAAGAGCCCCATATGCAGCTTTGACTGCAAGGTTGGCTTGCTTTTAAACATCTCTCTAACTTTTAATATGTGCAACCTTTTTGGCAGGATAACGATATAGATCAAGGTCACAACGTGACACATGTGGTGTAAAAATTAGTAGACGTCACAAGAATGCTTGTAGCATGATACGTTACAATTGGCATTGGCCTCACCATTATTAATGGAGAGTAAAGCGAATTATACACAAGGGTTTGCTGTTCGTTCACCATTGTTGGGAAGAGGAGATTTAAATCAAGAAATGGAACACAACGGAGACGTGAAGAAATAGCAAGAGAGAAAGTTATGAGAATGAAAAAACTTGAAGAATCGATGAGGGAGCATTTCTACTAGAATTCTAAGGAATTTTGAGTTTTTAGTCATCACGTTTCAAAGAAAATAGGATGTTTCATTTTTTCTTTTTTCTTTTTTTGGTGGGTCGGGGGTGCTAAGCATGTTTTCTTCCATAACCAATAAAAATTAGTATTGGACATCAGACAACGATAACACTACGATAGTGTTGGTTGCGTTTTTCAACGAAATATCCTTAAATGCTTGTCCCTGTCATGGAATTTTATTCGCATGAACTATTTCAAAATGGGGGATCTTACTGTGTTGACGTAAAGAAGCCAATAACAGTTTTGCGATTGTCCTCGTGTTCTCATATGCATGAACCACTAGACGTAATACTAATCAAGCTGATAGGAGTGAGAGGCATCAATCATTTGTAATGGAATATGTGAAGTAAGTGAAGGTCGTGTAACTAAGCTAAATTCTTAGACATTCGACCACACATTGTCCAAACCATGCCTGATGCATGCAATGGTTTCCGGAATGGGAAAATGGTGTCCTTACTTTTTTACCATCCACATTAAAAGAAGAGCATTGTACTTGGTGAAATCTGTGAACCAGCTGATGTTCTTACTGTTATCTTTCAATATCTCCGTGTACACTATTTTGTTCCTATATCTGATTGTGATCTTTGTATCTCATAAGGTCCTTTATCATTTTGTGCCAAAGCACTTATTGATTTTCTTAAAGATGAGAAAAAACATCACACTTTGTGAACTGAAGTTGTAAGTTTTTACGTGAAGAAATCAATGGACTAACGGAATTTGAGATAGCCAAAAAAGAAAAAAAAAGACATTCTGCAGAGTCGCTTGACAACCTTCTTTAGAGCTTTGTCTATAGAACCAAGCTCGATATATTCATGATCAACGCATAGACAAGCCAATTGTAGGTTAAGTTCGCCTAACATCAATATACGAGTTAATTAGGAAGAATTTACTCATGCCAGATTTCAGTCAAGAGTATGTTAACGAACTCAAATATCAGGTGATCGAGCAGCTAAGAAGATTCCACCCTTTTGAAGGAGTGTGGCAAATAGTGCTGTCAGGATAAGGTTCGCAAGGGCTTTTGGGGCAACAAGTTTGATGAGTTATAAGACCATATCCAAGGCAATCATCCCACAAGAAACTTACTCGCCTCTCTCCAACTTGTCAACAAGTATACCAAGAAATTTTTTCTCTCACAAGAAGCATCCATGCATCTGTGCACTCGGGAAGAAGAAATTGCTACCTTATCAGCTCAAGGATGATAAATCTACTGTCGTTTAGCATGAAGAATCTTGCCCAAAGAGTCTTCTGTCATCAAAATTTCAAATCCAATGCCTCAGATATATAATACCTGAGAATTTCTAGGCCACCCACATCAGTAGGGAAAAAGAGAATTCATTCAGTATCAGGATCACCCCCGACTTTAACAATTGTCTATTACCTGGTTTGAGGGAATTAATAAGCTAAGAGGCATGCTTTGTGAAACATAATTAACATACTTCCGAGAAGAGAACTTCATAACACTGGCCAGGAGATCCCTTTGCCAACCATAACTCCAACTTCCACTGAAGTATGAAAGATCATATCATTTCCAGTAGCCTATAAGCACAGTGAGTCATCACCATTAGCTTATAAGCATATTAGAAGCAGTAACTGCTCTACACTACTGATAAGATGCTATAGTAGAATACAGATAACTAAAATGTGAAAATGTAGACAATTGAAATGCTACCTCTTGGTGGAAAGATCATTGTACGTGGTTCAGCGTTAATGCTTCAAAACAAAAATGGAGAAAGTCACTCTATGAGGCTCCTAGCTGCGGGGTATAAACACTCACGTGTATTACAACCGTTCCCTGGTCTAACAGATATATATATATATATATATATATATATATATATATATATATATATATATATATATATATATATATATATATTTATTTATTTTTTTTTCGTTTTTGTGCCTTAATTTCTAGGTCACAAGTGAGCAACCTTACCATTGGCCACCCGTCAAGAACCGTCCTTCTTGCAACAAAGGAGAATAAAACATGCAGGAAGGCATTAATCAAAAGGAGGTGAACGTGCTTAAAGAAATACGTAACCATTAAATGTGAGTTATAACAAGGGAAAACAGATCTGTGAAACTTTTGAGTTCTTATAAAACCACGTTGATCAGTCGAGAGTACGTACGTTTACCATATTCAATTTGTTTTCTGTCTTTTACAATAATAATAAAAAAGATTCTTTTTTGTATGCTTTTATCATTTTCTGCTTTTATTTTGGATAAAATTATTCAAACAGTGACAAAAAACTGAAAACGTCTCCGAGGTGTTTTCATCTTTTTTCACCCAAACTTAACCCAATACTAATAAGGATCACGTGCTTTGCACGATATATGGTAATCTAAAACAAAAATATTCTGAACCTCGATGAAAAACACAATAAAAATTAATCAGTGTGACTATTATAACTAAACAATAATAATAAATCATTATTAACTGCTAATCAAAGACTTGAAGTATAAGAAACTAATTGCAAAAAACATGATCTTACTTTTAAACCCAATTTTTTTACGCCAATTATCACCAATATTTTTCACTATTATCATACTTATTTCTTATTTCTTTCGTCTTACTTATTTCTTTTGTCACGTCAAGTTATCACTAAAGAAAATCCTGATTGTTTCATATTATATCTTGTTATCGAATGTATACTAACATTGTAATAATCTGAAGTATCTTTCACAAATATCAAACTCTCACAAAATACTTCAAGTTTGATTATACAGTAATAAAAGTGAAGAAAGTGTTTAGAGATAAAAAAATGTCAAGTGTATATATTGGAGTTATCTAATTTCCTGTAATATGTTTTGATGACATATATATATATATATATATATATATATATATATATATATATATATATATATATATATATATATATATATATAGCAAAATGGAGTATTTTGCTAGCGCGATCTGACCGTCCATCCTGAAAGATGGACGGTCCAGATCGCGCCTTTTTCCAAAACTGATCCCCGTCCGCCATGCTGTCTCGCGGACGGGAGTTTTACCTTTTTGCCCTCCTCCCATGTCCGCGAGACTGTCTCGCGGACGCCTTTCTGTTCCTGACATGTGTCAGGAAAAAGGCGTCCGCGAGACAGTATGGCGGACGATCTCTAGGCTGACACATGTCAGGACCTGTCCTCTCGGTCGCCTATAAAGTCTCGGGCGTGAGCCCCGAGAACTGTCCCCTTGGTATCTGTATGGCGTCAACAGTGTCCGCTTTGTGGGAAATCTCCAATGTAGCGGACGGCGTCCCTTCGTCAACTCTCTCCTGCTATAAATATTTAATCAGATCGGGGTATATATATTATTGTAGCGGACGGCGTCCCCTCTCTCTCTCTCTCTCGAACATCTAACCCAAGCCGCTACCCCATCTACGGCGACCCACATCTCCGGTCACCCACATCTCCGCCGACACCACCGTCCTCCCCTCAACGCCGATCTCGATGGCTTCTGGATCGGAGACCACCTACGCCTACGATTATATTGGCAACTTGCACCTGGTAGGCAAACACTTTTTCAAAGTCATGATGCCGGGATTTGAGCATGAACTTGTAGGCTATCCCTCTTTCTCTTTCTCTGTATTTTCGTGTGTTAAAAGTTTGATCTTTTGTTTTTCTTAACCAAAACTAACCTATTTTTTGTATTTTGTGTTTGGTAGGACATACCGGAAGCATTTACCAATCAATTTACAACAATTCATGATAGTGCAAGATTATATAGCCGCAAGGGGGCATGGCAGGTTGAAATCAAGCTGAAGCCCGGCCGATCCCAAAAAAAGGAATTCGCAGAGGGTTGGAACGTCTTCGTGCGCCAGCATGGCCTCGAACTCGGGGACTTTGTAGTGTTCGAACACCTTGGGTGGTGGGATTTTCAAGTTGTAATCTTTGATCGGAGCGCTTGTGAAAAGCTTTCGTACCCCATTTGTGAACCATAGTTTATTATAATAAAAAAATTTATGTTCTTGTTTATTATGTTTTCAAATTTTTTCTTGCTTAATTGTGCCTTTTTTTGTTGCCTTGATATATTGAGATCGTTGATTATGAATCGTACATTATTTTTTGAAAAAATTGAGATTGTTGATTCCGTCGCTAAAACAAGTCTTCGGGCGTCAGTTTATTAAAATAGCATTAACCTACTATGTCGCTAAAACAAGTCTTCGGGGCCAATTTATTTCAATTTATTAAAACTGCATTACGGGCGCCAATTTATTCCAATTTATTACATTACGCTACATTGTATAGCTCTCAATATATATAGCGGATATAAGGCCCTCCGCTTAGGCCGGGGTTCGGGAAGGTCGGGAACTAAATGTCTGGTCCGTGCCAAACTAAATGTCTGGTCCGTGCCAACCATTTTCTGCGGTAAGTATATCCGCGATACTATATAGCGGACAGTGTATCAGTGTCTGCAGGGCCATCCGCTACATAGTATAGCGGACGTAGAGACAACAACCAAAAGAAAAAACTAAGTGTTGGAGAGGTGGAACTAAGTGTAGAAAAAACTAAGTGTTGGACTAAGTGTAGAAAAAAGTAAGTGTTGGTATTCTGCGGGGCCATCCGCTACATAGTATAGCGGACGTAGAGAAGACAACCAAAAAAATTCTGCGGGGCCGTCCGCTACATAGTATAGCGGACGTAGAGGAAACTACCAAAACAACCAAAAGTCTATCGTCCGCGATACTATATAGCGGACAAGGAACAGACTAATGTCATCCGCGATACTATATAGCGGACGGCAAATATATATTGTCCAACGGACAGCAAATATATATATTCAAACCCAAAAGAAAGTCCTATAACTTCTACACTCTTCTCCATTCTTCCTACTCACAAATATTCCCAGCGGCGTTGGCAAGCAGATCTGCGCAATTTCTTCATAAGAGCAGCTTTAATACCCCCTAATAGATCACGTAAGTTCACAAAATCAATCCTTTACATGTTTCTAATCTATAGTTGTGATCAATATTGCGTTTTATGCGTGGTTTTGATTATGCATTGAGCATGTGCTAGCGATGATGAGGATTTATATATGTATGTATTTGTTCATGTGCTAGCGTTTGTAAAATCCGATTCCATAGTTTCAGTTGCAAAAAATGGAATTTATCCCTGGACCAGAAGATCCATCCGTGTTATACGACCAAGCCAACCATATCAGTACGCTCATATGGGATGGTGGAGTAAGATACATTATTTATCAACTTTCTTATTATTACGAACGTTGTTTTACCGTTCATTTTGCTTAAATTGTATTTATTAATAATTCGTAGGAAAGAGAACTTCTCACCACCGTAGAAGTATCTCGCGAGTTCACGAGATGGAAATTGAACAAGTCCCAGAAAAGAATACTGCGTGGAATTGGGTTTGGGATTTTCACGCATGGGCAGATCTTTCAACAGCTTGACCGGGCCTTGATAGGTGCCCTTGTTGAGAGGTGGAGAAGTGAAACGAATACGTTTCACTTCCCGCTCGGAGAGATGACGATTACCCTAGAAGATGTAGGGTTCATCTTGGGGTTGCCGGTGACGGGGCGGCCGGTAATTGCTCCTCCGTCAGACGCAACGAATAAGAGAACAGCGCGAGACTTCTTCACTTCGATACCCCAGGATCAATTTAGCACTGGTGGTATAAAGTTGAAGTGGTTGGTAGATACCTACGGGGTTTTGCCGGAAAACTATACGGGCCGTGAGCTTGTGGTGTACACAAAGGCCTTCCTCTTGTGGGTGATGGGAGCAATTTTATTCCCAACGACGTCGAAGAACACGGTCAGCGTGAAATATTTACCGTTGTTGGGTAACCTGTCGGAGGTTGGGGATTATGCCTGGGGTGCAGCGGTTCTTTCGTATCTGTACCGAGCATTGCACAAGGCAACGAGGCCCAACTCCAAAGCCATATGTGCATGTCTCTCGCTATTGCAGGTATATCATATAAATCATGTCTTCGTTATTGTGTTTTATTTTTGTTGAATCGACGATATAAATATAATTTTTTGATGTTCTCAGGTGTGGTCTTACGAACACCTTGCTCCCGGTGCACCAACGCGTAGGGATGGAACCGACAAAGTCTGGCCTCGGTTGTGTGCTTGGGAGTACAGCCGGAGGGCTAGCCACTACAAGAGGAGAGTCGATCCCCATCACAACATTACGTACTATCGAGGGGAGTTCGACCGTCTATCTCCGGGCCAAATGCGTTGGGCACCGTACATACGTTTGGCGCGACGGGTGGGAGAGTCGTTCGTCTTCACGCTCTCCGGGTTGCAGCGCACACCCCTGATCCATTTCGAGGTCGCAGAGTGGCAGCTGCCCGACCGAGCAATGCGCCATTTTGAGTTGGAGCAGGGTTTGCCAGTCGATGCCCCGGATATGAGGGTTAACAGGAACCCACCGGATGTCGGAGTGTTTGGCACCGCCAATGCGTACGAATTGTGCGCGGCCGAAATAGAGCTTTGGACTTCTTGGCAGGACACACTGGCGGCCATCGTCTCGGAGCCAGACCCCGTTATCAGCATCGATCAGTACGATGAGTGGTACTACCGCATCACGCGGAGGAGAGTAGCCCCTGTAAACTTTGAACGTGGGGAGAGGTATGCGCCTAGGGGTCAGATCGATGAGCGTATGGCATACAATCTCGTAAGTTGCCCAACAAGTCTGACTTGAACCAAATTAGTTGAATATAAATGTCTGATTGAAGTTACTTAATTTTTTATCTCTTTGGATGTAGGTTAATGCCTCGCTTGCATTCTTCCAGAAGTTGAGTGAGCGGAGGGATCTGGTGAGCGCAATGGGCGAGGATCTTTGCCAACAGGCTGCGACATTGGCTTTAGGCTGCGGGAATTTTTTGCGCCAAGCATCGGGCCAGTCTTCGGGAGTCAGCCCGGGAATGGGTTATACGGGCGTCAGCCAGGGATACGGTGATCCCTCTGGACAGGCTTCAGGGGTGAGTCAGGGAGTTGGTGGTACCTCTGAAGCGGGGATGGGACAGGCTCAAGCGTCGTGGGGCGATTACAGCGGCCCCTCCTTCAATTTGTTCCCGGAACCCCTCTCTCAAGTCACGCAAGACTGTCCTTTCGGAAACTACGGTTTCTCCGAGGCACTGCCCATTGTCCCGTGGGCGGGACCAGTTGGCGGCCCCGGAGGGGAATATCAGCCGGCCGAAGAAGGAATTGGAGGCCAATATCCCCCGATCGACCCCCGAGGGCAATATCCGAAAGGGCATCCAGCCAGGCCCCTAAAGCCGCATAAATGCGATCTAATCCGAGCCCGTTATTTTAGCGGGGCCCCCCAAGACGGAGCGTCGTATGACATGGATCACCCCGAGGGCTTGGATTACAATGCCTCTTGGACAGAGATCGCCTCGCTGGCGCCGGGAGCTTGGTTAGACAGCGGTGTCATCTCGCACTACGTGCAAATTCTGAGGCGAAGGTGTCGGGAGCATCCAAACATCGGTCCGCGCGTGTTTATCTTGGATGCTTTTTTCCATCAGCTCCTAGTACAAGAGTGGCACGACTGGGGCAATGCAAGGAAGGGGAGAACCATGGCCCAGTGGAAACCGTCCCCTAACCTACAAGCATATCTTGCTAGGGATAGTCCAGTGAGCGCAAGTGTTGCCGACGTGTTTCTAATCCCCTTTTTAGGGAATGCCCACTGGTACTTGGTTTGCTACGAACCATTACAGAGCACGGTTTCAGTCGTCGACAGTCTCTACGATGATACCGACGTGATGCCTGTGATTGATATGTACCGAGGCATAGGCCAGTTGGATGCCATGGTAAGATCCTGTTTCCTTCTTGTTGTAACTTGCATATTATAAAACTGATTAATCTTATTTTGCTAGCTATGTTTAATGCTTATTATGGTTCTCGCAGAATCTTTTTGCTGCCCTGGTCAATGGTAGGCGTCGGGAGAAGGTATCGCGCAGGCCGGTCCTCATTTTCCGATTGAAGAGGAGTAGGCCCAAGCAACATAATTCCTCGGACTGCGGCGTCTTCCTCTGCATGTACATGGATTACATTTGCCGGTCTGAGAGCCTCAAGAAGACTGTCTGGAGCGAAGAATGCATACAAGACTTTAGGTATAGGATTGCTTGGCAAATTATGAATGGCCGGCCTAGAGCTATTAGGTTTATTGTAAATCCGTGTAAGGAACATCATTCCCGCGAGAGATGATGTTCCCCAATTCACATTGTAACGTTACAACACTTTTTTTTAAAAAATTTATTGAATGCGATTGATTTTATTGACCGATATGATTTAACGGTGGGAAACCAAGTGTTGGATATCTGTCTATCTGCAGGGCAAGTGTTCAAAAAATAACCAAGTGTTCGATAATCAGTGTTTCTGCGGGGCCGTCCGCTACATAGTATAGCGGACGCAAAGAAGCAAACCAAAACAAAAAAAAACTAAGTGTTGTTGGGGGGGTATTCTGCGGGGCCGTCCGCTACATAGTATAGCGGACGCAGAGAAGCAAACCAAAACAAAAAAAAAACTAAGTGTTGTAGGGGGGTATTCTGCGGGGCCGTCCGCTACATAGTATAGCGGACGCAGAGAAGCAAACCAAAACCAAAAAAAAATAAGTGTTGTAGGGGGGTATTCTGCGGGGCCGTCCGCTACATAGTATAGCGGACGCAGAGAAGCAAACCAAAACAAAAAAAAAACTAAGTGTTGTAGGGGGTATTCTGCGGGGCCGTCCGCTACATAGTATAGCGGACGCAGAGAAGTAAACCAAAACCAAAAAAAACTAAGTGTTGTAGGGGGGTATTCTGCGGGGCCGTCCGCTACATAGTATAGCGGACGCAGAGAAGCAAACCAAAACAAAAAAAAAACTGTGTTGTGGGGGGGTATTCTGCGGGACCGTCCGCTACATAGTATAGCGGACGCAGAGAAGTAAACCAAAACAAAAAAAAAACTAAGTGTTGTAGGGGGGTATTCTGCGGGGCCGTCCGCTACATAGTATAGCGGACGCAGAGAAGCAAACCAAAACAAAAAAAAACTAAGTGTTGTATGGGGGTATTCTGCGGGGCCGTCCGCTACATAGTATAGCGGACGCAGAGAAGCAAACCAAAACAAAAAAAACTAAGTGTTGTAGGGGGGTATTCTGCGGGGCCGTCCGCTACATAGTATAGCGGACGCAGAGAAGTGAACCAAAACAAAAAAAAAACTAAGTGTTGTAGGGGGGGTATTCTGCGGGGCCGTCCGCTACATAGTATAGCGGACGCAGAGAAGCAAACCAAAACCAAAAAAAACTAAGTGTTGTAGGGGGGGTATTCTTTAATACCTTAGGTTTCTAATGTTGTGCTGCGCAGTGTAGCGGACAGTGTAAGAAATCACATATAAAAAAATGATTGTAAAGGTTATTACAAACGAGTCATTACTAAAATATTATTACAAAATGTCCGACACTTTTGATGGCTCATAAAAGATTATTACAAAATATTCAGTACACTAAAGTTCCACTGCAGCTTGTTCGTCCTCATCCTCGGCATCATCTTCTTCCCCGTCTTGCAAAGGCACTGGACTTATCCCCAGTGCCTTGTAATGGTTCCGCTTGTCGTGGTCTGTCATTTTGTTGCACAATGCACACCTTCTTAGCTTTTTTGGTTGAGTTGCCGTCTCAATAGAGCTTTTCATCCGCGTAGATCTCTTGCGGCCTTTCGTTTGCGATATAATTGGATCCGAAGGCCGGATATCATTGTCGGCTCCCTCCCCCGGCTCGTCATCTTCTGATCCCGTCGTAGGCTCGGTGTCAACCGCATTGCTGACTGAAGCTGCTTCCAATTGGTCGACGATGGGCTCTTGCTGCTGAGCTACCTCGAGGAGATGTTTATATCCGACCATTGTAGCAGCACCCTTTACGGACAAACGGGTGAACATCGTCACCAGATGATTATACCGCAACGTCTCTGATTCTTCAAAGTCAGTATACGGGTGCTCCGGAAAGGAAATGGTACCGTGCAACCTGTTTGCACCTTTCGTCCAACGTGGCAGGACGTATTTATCGGGGATTGTCCTGATATTCTTCTGTGTGAAAAACCGCAGAATGTGTCTACACAGGATGCCATGGAACTCAAACTTCTTACAAACACATGTCACCGAGTCCGTCAATGTGTCGTGGGTCACCGTATAAATTCTGCGCAGCTTCTCAGGGACGAGGTCATTCACGAGCGAATAAACCTTGTACTCACGCGACGACTTTTCTGCCACCTTATATATACTGTATCGGCCCGATTTTTGCAGCTCTACTTGGTATAGCAGGAAGATCTCCTTCGTATAGACTTTGGCACCGTTCAGCTCCAGCGGGGTCTCAAGCAACCTTCTCCTTTGCTTGTACGTGGTTGCAAAGTCTGCAGCCCTTTCTTTCACGAACAACGACGCAACCGCTTTTTGTGCTGATGTGACGAAACTCTTCAAATTGGTAGCTGTACCCACATAACTATCGAACGTGGCATTCATAGATTCACTCCTGCCCGTCGTTTTCATGCCCGCAGAAAAATGACTTCTCGTGTAAACGCCAATCCATTGCTCTTTGAGCCCGTACAAGTGCTGGAGCCACTCGTTGTCTTGCAATGAGTAATCCCGAACAAGCTTTTCCCACCTCTCCTCGAATTCCTCAATCGTTAATGACTTGAGGACGCATTTGTCAAAATCCTGTTTAAAGTCTGGATACTTTGCGTACATGTGATGCAGACGTTCCGGGTATTTGTTGCTTATGTGCCAAGTGCACAAGTTGTGTCGAGTATCTGGGAAGACGGTAGCAATAGCCTTCTTCATTGCCAAATCTTGATCGGTGATGATAACAGTCGGTGCTTTGAAGTTCATTGCTTCCAGCCACACCCTAAACAACCATTCAAAAGAACTCTCGCTCTCGTCCCTTAACAAGGCGAACCCGAACAGGATGGAGTGATAATGATGATTGACGCCCGTGAAAGGAGCGAACGGCATCGAGTACTTGTTGGTACGGTATGTGGTGTCGAAAGTCACGACATCCCCAAAATGCTTATAAGCTAGCCTCGAACGACCGTCGACCCAAAAAATTGTGCTAACTCGATGCTCGTCGTCAAGTTTATAGTCGAAGGTAAACTGCGGGTCCTCCATCTGCATCCGTTTCAATAGGCTCATTGTCGCTTGCGCATCATTGAGGTCATACGCGGCTCGTCTATGGGTTCGGACCGCGTTACGAACGTCTGTCGTGTTAAAGTTTAAATTTTGAATTCCCCCAGCCTGTTCAGCAAGAACATTAATCATGTCGGTAGGTCCTAGCCGCGCATCGCTCATTGTGTGAATTAGGCTCCTCGCGACCTTACCCATCTTCTTGTGTTGATGCATCTGACTCACCTTAGAAGGGGTTACTAACGGGTGATTGTGTGCCAGTTCCAGGCTGGTAATAAGCCAATGATCTTGTTTGGCTTTATAGCTTACGAACATCTTGACCTGGCAATTCGTGCGCGCAAAGCAATCCCGTCTTCTCCGCGCATACCCTATTTCGTCATCATCACTGTCATCGTTGCCTACGCGTGTCTCATTTTGCACTGGGTTTCTGCCCCTATGACACTCGTATAAGCGAGAGCATATCCTTTTCGATACGCTGCTTGTTCTTGTAGTTTTTATTCTAATGCCAAAACCAACCCTCAATGAATAAGCTCGAAAACATTCTCCAGCTTCTTCCAACGTTTGAAAGGTTCGTCCTAGATACGGATCACTAGCATCTACGGGGGTGCTGGAGCTCGACACGAAATCAGACATTGTGAAAAAGACCTATGTAGAAATAGAATACGCTTATTATCTCAAAATTATCTTGACGATTAGACCGATTTAGGATACCATATACATAATCTCAAAAGTGTCTCCTATTTTGCTAATTATATATTTACTGAACATAACAAATTAAAATTACTAAGATAAACGGTAGCAAGATCACAAACTTTACCTTGCTTGAGTGATGCTTGAACCAAGTGTGTTACTCCAAGAAGCTTGAAGGGGGCTGAAAATGGAAGCAAGTGAATCTGAAAGCCCGCAAAAATTTTGCTGAAAGAGCCGAGAATTAGGGAGACTTTCTAGGCGACCGACGGGACAGTTCTCGGGGCTCACGCCCGAGACTTTATAGGCGACCGAGAGGACAGGTCCTGACATGTGTCAGCCTAGAGATCGTCCGCCATACTGTATGGCGGACGCCTTTTTCCTGACACATGTCAGGAACAGAAAGGCGTCCGCGAGACAGTCTCGCGGACATGGGAGGAGGGCAAAAAGGTAAAACTCCCGTCCGCGAGACAGTATGGCGGACGGGGATCAGTTTTGGAAAAAGGCGCGATCTGGACCGTCCATCTTTCAGGATGGACGGTCAGATCGCGCTAGCAAAATACCCCATTTTGCTAGCGCTATCAACGGATCAGCTCCCATATATATATATATATATATATATATATATATATATATATATATATATATATATATAAGAAGTAAAATTGAGAAAATGTTTGAATTATAGTTGAGTGATATTAACGAAAGTTCAAAAATTAACCCGAAAAGGATTGTCGAAAGTAAAGTGTCCAATGAGAAGAAGTTATGATTAACAATGTCTAACAAAGTTTGTAAGACGAAATGGGTTATGAGCTTAAATATTGCATCTTTAAAATCAAGAATCAGGCGAAGTCAAGAAATCTAGTTGGACATCTATAGAAACTGAACTACTTAGGCAACAAGTTTAGTAGCCTTAACTTTCCATGATGTTTCCAAAGTTTTTCTATCATATACTTTTAGAGTTTTGACACATTTTTTTTCTGCAAGCGTTACAATTAAAGTTCAAAATATCATTACTTAGTATTTCCAGTATCACTCATTATTCATCTTGTTTCTTTCTGTACAGTGTTGGTAATTTCTTGTAGCATGGTTATGGGGGGTTCAAAATATACCCTACAGTTTATTTGCTTTTGGTAATGATCTAGCCTATTACTCCCTCTGTCCTAAATTTTTTATTATATTTTATTTTTGGGGTGTCCCAAAAAAATTGATCAGTTTCTAAGTTAAGAAAGATTATGTATGTGTTTTTATATGTTTATCCCTTGTACACTTTTTTTTATTCTACTTATCTCCCTACATTTAATCATCAACCAACTAATTTCTCTATACTGAACCATTTTCTTCCTCCCCCCCCCCCCTCGTGGGGTAGAATAATAAACTCATATAATAAGACTCATATTCTAAATAACTGTGCAGTCAAATATGATCAAATAATTTGGGACGAAGGGTGTATAATTTTTATATATCTCTTATTTTAAGATTAAAATACAAAGCATATTTTTTTTCTTCAACTTTTTCAATCTTAAGTTTTGACGTTCGAGTACAATTTGTTTAAAATCTTCATTTTACTTTCTTTTTTCTACTTTTCAATTAAAAATCTATAGTGTACTTTAAATTTCTCTTGATAGTGTACTCTAAAACTCTTTTTTATTTTTATCTAGCATGACTTTATTGATCTTAGTTATACGATAAGGACTTTAATTTTTAGCAGAGACTTATATGATAATACCAAACCTTCTCATCTAAAAAGTCCATATGCATGTGTACCTATGTGTGTCACTTCGAAATATATACTATGAAATAAATGTGTGAAGTTGATATCAATAATAATAATGAACTAAATAATTTCAATAATGTTCAGAAGCCTACGTTTTTCACCCTATATTTTTACATACGCATTACAAGTTTAATATAAATACAAACTCAACAAAAGTTTATCAAGAATAATTTATAACCTAGATCATTCATCAAATTAAGACCTATATCATCAAAATAAAAAGGAAAAAAAATTACCTACGGCACAAGGTTTGGAGAGTTAAGAAAACTATAGGGTTAATTGCACCCATGATCATGAGATTAGGGTAAAATTACACGCGTGTCTATTATGTCTAACAGATAACACTTATGTCCGTTGACGGAACAGAAAATACTAAAAGATGAAAAGACCAGAATGCCCATCACTTAGAAATGTACTTATTCAAATGTCAGTTCTCGTCCCCTCATCTCACCATACAGCCCCACCACCATTACCATCATTATCCCTTTATACTTTTTCAGCTTCCACACGCACAAAGACAACATACACACGCACGCTCCCACCCACACACACCCCCACAACCAGCTACAACCATAATCACATCCCACCATCATTATGTTCTTCAGCTTTCTCACCTCTCTTCAGCCTTCTCACTCCAATCAATTGTCACAGCTTTTTCACTCTAATTACTTGTAACAAACCATCACGACTCAACAAACCAAATGAACAAAAATGAAAATTTGAATTTAGGGTTCAAAATCAGGAAGGAGATATATAAGATTCTTGTTTGTCGGCACTACCACCACTAATCAGCCTACCACTGCGTCCAATCAGCCCACCACCTGTCCAATTCACCCACCGCCTGTCCAATTCACCCACCGCCACCAAACGGGCCACCACCGCCTCAAATCGAATCCTCCACAAATCACAATTGCCATCAATCAGCCTTCCACGACCCACCACATCTCTAGTTAACATGCCTACACACACACACACACACACACAAAACTAATGTTACAGATTTATGATTGATTTGGCAAATTTGAAAGTTTCATGTTTTTGCTGCTGCCGAGGATGTTAACGGTAGTGGAGGCGGTCGGACATGGTGGGGTAACGTGGAGGTCGACGTTCGTCAGCGCTGAGATGAGCCCAGTGGGGCTAAGTTGGTTTGTCAACTTTCAGGCTAAGTGCTTGTCGAGGAAGGTGTGACGGCGGGGTGGGGGGAGAATTTGGGTTGAAACCCTAATTTGATGTTGGTAATTTCTAAGGTTATGTTTTGATATGATTTTCTTTAAAGATGAACAGACTCTTAGCATCATATTTATAAGATTGGGCTAGATTCACTTTACACATTTTTATCTCTTAAAGATGCATTAGTGAATTTTAACCTCGTTAACATCAAATTGTTTATATTTAACCCAAAATATTATAGTTTACTCTCACCTTTTTAAGAGATAAAAATACACTTAAATTTTGTAAACCTTTTATTTCTAGAAAGAGTATTTTTGATGAATTTGTTTTAGCCATTTTAATCCCATGAGATTATTTTATACGTTGGGACCAGATTCTTACCTGTTTTGATTATATTCATAGTTTTTTGTCACTAAAAGATGCATTAATGAACTTTTTTAGCTTCAAAATGTTTAAAGTTGGCAAACGGTAATAATTTAGCCTCATTTTTTAGAAAGTCAAGAAATATAGAGAACTTTTAAACTTAAAAAAATAGTTTAAGAAAAAAAAATTTAGTTATTTAACCCCTTGCGTTTTAAAACTTGAGAGTTTTGAAGTTAAAAAAAAAATATTAATCATTTGAGCTGAAATAAACTAGAGTCTTTACCAATTGGGTTTCATCTAATCTTATCACTTATAAGAATGAAATATACGAATATAATAGTTATATGAAAAACATGTTATCATGTAAATATATGATATCTCATGATACAGTGGATCATAAAAAAGATGATAATTATATGAAGGATATCTTATCATGCAAATAAATGTATTCCAATAACTCTAATACGAATATAGGATTATGTACTTGGCACAAACTCAAGTTATAATTGGGAGCATAGTTGTGCATTTAAAATTTCTAAAGGTCCAATTTTGTGATAACATTTTTATACCAATATGCCCGTAATATAAATCTAAAATTAAACTTTAGCTATTTGATAGTTTCAGCGTACGAACTTATTTGCATTGAAATATATATACATGCATAATTATTGAGATTTGTAGCATACACATCTATGTAATACAAAATTAAAAAAAGATTGGATTTCTGATAACATCTATTTGATAGTTTCAGCGTACGAACTTATTTGCATTGAAATATATATACATGCATAATTATTGAGATTTGTAGCATACACATCTATGTAATACAAAATTAAAAAAAGATTGAATTTCTGATAAAATATTCAATTTAGTTTAAGTAGATTATGTTTATTATTAAAGGATATAGAAAAAATTGTTCTCCATAATTTGTTTTCATTAATCGAAATTCATGGAAAAGATATAGTAACTCTAAGGTATTTAGCTTTAACGTGAATGGAAGTAATAAATTTTGATTAAAAAATTTCGGTAATCAAAGTACGTGCAAGAGTTCAAGGGTGATTTTTTAAGTTTTCATAAGATTTTTATTTACAAAAGACAAAACAACCATTAGCTCTAACTAAAGCATAGATTCTTATAGGGGTATTCTAAGGAAAGATGTTTGAAATCTTAAGAAAAGCCAAATACACCCTTATTTTTTTTAACAATACTCTAACTCAAAATGTGTATTTGATGGGGGAAAACAATTTTGCATGAAGACTTCATTTCAGAAAGGGCATCTTCTGAAAAAAAAAAAGAAGAGGATTAGCCCCTTAACTCCGGTCAGAATTACATATGCATATAGAAAATTTTAAAAAACTCAAGTTTTACCATAGCTTTCTTTATACCAATATTTCCATATTCAAAATTTAGAATTAAACTTCATATTTATGATATTTTCAATGTACTAATACGTTTATATTGAAATCTATATACATGCAGAATATTTCAAATATGTAGCATAGGCGTCAACATACAAATATGAAATACTACAAAATTAAAGAAGATTGATTTCTTACAAAATATTTAATTTAGTTTAGGTAAATTACATTTTTTGAAAAGGCTATAGAAAACTCTATTCTCTGCAAGTATTTTCTTTAATCAAATATAATGGAAAAGATCTAATAACTAAGTTAGTTTAGTTTTAAAGTGAATGGAGGTTGTAGGGTTTGATAGGAATTTTTTTCAATAATTAAAAGGCATACAAGATTTCAAGGGTGATTTTATAGGATTTCTTCTCCTTTTTTTTTAAAAGTCAAAACAAATCTTTACTCTAGCAAAAGCATATTTTTCAATAAATATATTTTAACAAAAGAGATGTTATATCATATAAGAAGTCAAAAACATCTTTATTTTTTAGTCACACTCATATTAAAAATAGGTATTTAATGAAAAAAATTAAATCAAAAGTCAAAACAATCCTTAACTTTAACCAAAACATATATTTCAATAAGGGTATTTTAAGGAAAGAGGCTTGATATCCTATGAGAAGTCAAAAATATCCTCATTTTCAAATAACACTCTAATTTAAAAAGGGTATTTAATGAAAAAATGTAATGAGTCAAAAACACCCTTACTAATCCTTAATCTTTTATGGAAAAATCAATTAAAAAAAAGGTAATTTAAGGAAAGAAAAGATTAGTCATTTAACTCCATCCGTGCTTTTATATATGTATAGATATAGATTTATATAAGAAAAAATAACTAAATTGTTTTGGTGAAAATAATAAAAGTACAGGAACGTATTTTCTAACTGAATACGAAAATCATGAAAATGAAAACAAAAAACGAATATAATAGACGTACGGTCCCTCGACTTCTTACTTGATTAAGCGTCCGGGTTTATTTGAAATCTGCTCAAGAGATATGCATGTCAAGCTTGATTAACCATTAAACCTCCACAAGTTAAATGAACTCACGTCAAGGCAAATTAAAGGTGATATGCAAAACTAATTCTATAGTATCTTATCAAATTACAGAAATATTTGGAGTCCAAATATAAAAGGGAAAACTAGATTCGTGAAATTTCGCACGCAATGTTTGCAAGAGGCGAAACTTAGGTATTTTTGTGGTCTAAATTATTATCCTTCTTCTGGTTGACTGCTTCCTTCATGGTGACCCAACTATAAGCCATTGAAATCCACGCAAATATGATGCTCGATTAGTTCGATGTTGCACAGCTCCGAATCGTCCTACATTACAAAATACGATATTCATGCAACCCGAATGGATTTACAATACTACTTAACAGCCAGCTGTATGCACTAATATCATAGGCATTCTTTGGCCTAAGTTTTGTCTTTAGACAAAACGAAATTGCGTTGTTGCACACTGCAGGAAGTCAAATGGCCTGAGCTAATGCAAAAATACTGTGTTGCAGCACCATAATCTTTTAGGGAAAGATACCCTTTTCAAAAAGAGCAACAATATAATTGCATAGACTATCCTCTTTTTTTTTTCCCCCCAATTGGCAATCCTTTTTTACTTCTTTTCTGGTAGTTCAGTTTTCTTGTACCTTGGTGAAACATTATGAATGAATTTCTATAATTTTACTTTTAAAAAATCCCGTTTTGGGTGTTAACAAAAAGGAAATGGGATCTTATTTAGAGGGACAGATGAAGTATATTTGAGCACTTGCTGAGCATAATTTAAGTTTCCAATGGGTTATTTTGTCTTTCCTTCTGCGTTAATCCAAGCACGAGGCATAAGATGCAAGTTAATGAATGAAAGGAGCCTTGTTAGTTTGTGAAATAAAACAAAGCCTCGGATGTTTACCATGTTTTATCCTAGTATCAATTGATGACAGTTGGATGCCATATTTTGAAATTGTTACTGGAGTCACAACTATCCACTGGCAAAACCCTTGTAAAGGTTAAAACTATGAGTTTAGTTCTGTGGAAAGCTCTGCATGCCATGTTCTAAATTTGGTTATTTTACCTAGTGAGTTCCAAGTTATTAGGTATGTGGATCCGGAAACAAATTCACATTCGTATTACCTTCATAAAACGGAGTCCTGGCTAGCTATACCCTTAATTGGTTGTATCCGTAAAGCCTAATATATATAAAGCTCCATTATTAAGCCAAACAACATGAGTGCAGTTCATGGCCATGTGACTTCTCCTGCCACCATCTAGCATCCCCATACATCAAAACAAGTTTTGCAATGTTCCTCCAAAACAACCATCTCTAAGATTTTCTTCTGGTGGACAAGAAGGTAAGATCTCTATACTTCTCTTGTTAAGAATTTCTCAAAAGGATAATGCACTTTTCGTATTCCGTGACAATATTGTGAATCAGGCCAGGAAAGAAGTATGATGAGAAATCCAAGTGCATGTAACGAGTGTAGGAATGTGCATATGAAGGGGGAGAAAAGGAATGCCGCTGCCTTTTTTGACATAGATGGCACAATCTCAAGAACAAATTAAATGTGGTTGCAGTATAGCTTTGTAGTCGGGTTAGAGACTTTCCGGTTGTTGCACGAATCTTTTGGGTGCCATGCTATGCAGTGTCCTGCATGTTCTACTTGATTATTGATCACATTGACAGGACAGGACATTGTTCAATCGCATCTTTTACTCAGTGTTCAAAGATCAATCTGCATTGCAAAAGACGAATGTTGGCGAAACCGTACATCAGGATTACTACCACCCTAGGTTTGCCATTTCTCCATCTGTCTCTTAGAAGAGGCTTCCTTTCCTTTTTTGTATATCCCCAAGTGGCCATGAGAGACCACTTTTCAGGAATAGATTATAAAGTAATCTGGCATTCCAATGTTATGCTTCACATATTTAAGCATGGAGAATGCTATAACATCTTTAATTAATTTTTAGTTTTAGTATGGAATAGAAGGATTCAAATGGAAACAAATTGTTGCCCGTAAAATGGCTAAGTTTGAAATAAGGTCACTTTTAGATGGACTGACGTAGAGAGATAAGCTATATAAGGAAAGATGCTAATGGTTACAAAAAAATTTCCATCAGGACATTTGAAGGGGCGGTGGACCTGATTAACGGGCTTAAGCAACGAGGTTACCAGATATTATGCTGGTGACAGGCTGCCTCGACTTCCTAATTGCACCCCTTGCAATTGAACTTGGAGCAGGTAGCCTTAATTATAAACCTCAATCATACACTTGATGTTTAATTGTATGTAATTGTTAACCGATCGACATGTTCACATTCGTACTTCAGATTTTTTTTAAGCGAGCGAGCTTGTTGAAGAAAATGGGAATTCACTGGTGAAATTGTTGGGGCTGGTGCATGTGAGTCAGCTAAGGCATATTTTGTAGAATGTTATGCCAGGGGGCATGACTTAAGCTTTTCCAGCAGCCTGGCATTCGGAGCCTGCATGCATTGCTGATCTCTTCATGCTTGAGATTGTAGGTTTCTAGAGTAAAATGAATGTTGTGAGCTACATGGCATGCTATTTGAAATCATTTTTCTAAGACTATAGGAAATTTAATTTAAGCACATCACCCAAATAAAAATAGGAAGTCCTTTATTTCACTTTTATGCAAAACTATCTCTGCAGGTCCTTAATCACTATACATTACATATGATTGTTCAATTCGCATAATTTTGTTCAGGTTGGAGGTCCTTATGTAGTGAATCCGGACAACCAGTTGAATAAAGTTGCTACCAGAAGAGGTTGGCCTATAATCACATGGAAGCTCAAAGAGGAGAATGTTCAAGTTGACTTTGGTTTCCTTCTATCATTTTTTAGTAGCGGAGTAAATGCTTTTGAAGCCACAAGAGAACAGTTCCATAGTACATGAGTGCTGCTGAGCTTGAATGACCTAACGCGTAGATGTTCTATTAAATTGATGTACGTGCGTTCTTGTGGGAGTCACTTAAATGAAGCCAAGTACTCTTTCAGTGCAAATGCGCAAGTTAATTTTACAGTTCGTCGTAAATCAGTACATGGAACATGTGCTAAGTGTTTGAGAAGAACTCAAGTATGCTATTTACATTCCTTCAGATCTCACTTGCAAAGGAGAAAATTTTGTACAAAAAGGGAAAAAACAAAACATCAGAACAGAATAAGGAGGGGCATTACAACCCCTCCTCACAACACACCCAATGGGAGGCGCTTTACACAAGGCAAACTGAAACAGAAGCAATATTAGCAGCCTTCACAACGGAATAAGCATAGCAGATAACATAGAACTGGATTATATGCTAGGAACAAGCCCAAGTCCCTTGTAGACAAACTGAGTGCAGCTGTACCTCTCTTAGGGAGCAATGCTTTTAAAAAAATAGGTGTGAGAACAACTTGCTCGAAATCAGCGGTGTTGGTCTCATCTCGTCCTAGTTCAGATTGGTAATTATACACATTGTCATGGCATGACAACGGGTTCATTAGCTAGTATCTATAATAAGCGCACCAAGAGGGTGCCAGTTGTCATGCCATGACAACCGGCACCCTCTTGGTGCGCTTACCGTGCATTTGCACGGGATGACCCTTTGTTCTCACTAAAAAAAAAAGGCAGGGGTAGAGCAAGCCACATCCAATGTCCTATGATCACTTAACAGGTTGCACACAAAGGATAACTATATTTAAAAGATTATTACCATTACGCAGAGGGCAGCACCACGGATTATGCATGGATTTAGTGGAATTAATTCAACTAAAGGTGTATCAGCAGTGAATGACGAAACACTAAATCCATTTGATGCAAGTAGAGTGATTCAAGTGGAGATATCATCGGAACAACACGCGTTTGTTGGGTCTAAAAATTTATGGTCAGCTATAAATGTTGTGATATTGTAATTTTGCATATTTATTGTCTGAAATAAACAAACTCATTGATATATTGCACGTGCTAAATTTAGGCAAATATGAGTTAGATCTAAAAAGATTATTAAAAATAATAGCAATCCTAACCATGCTATACCTAGCTTAGTCTGGACCGTTCATTATTGGCGACGGATTGGTTAATCTACATGTGTATTTCATCAAAGAAGAAGATTCGTGGACAATTTAAACTTGAAACCTGAATAGATGTATGAGCACAAAAGCATATAAGAAGCAAGTTGTATATGATATCGTACATTCAATCACCTTTATGTTTTAAATTATTCTGAATGCAAATGCACTTCAGTTGACTCAAATATGCAAATTTCAGTATATCACAAGTGTAGAACTTTGAAAGCAAATGCAAGTATATTCTGATAGGTATTAGGTACGATATATCTTTGGAGTGGTAAGATTTTGGATTAAGTCTAAAAACCTGCTAACACACTTTTTTAGCCAAGACACAATCATTCTAACAAAAAAGAGTTACAGTAAGGCCATTTCTTGGATGCATTTCCACTATCATGATGCCGATATGAAAGAACACGTCAAATGTGTTACAACTAAAGTTGAATTCTCCTAGAAAGCTTGTCTCGAACATGCCAAAGAAATCAAAATGGCTGTTTCGAAAAAAGAAAGTGAGAACACTAAGACCCCGTTTGACACTCTTTTTTTCCCTCTTTTTTTTTCACTTTTTAAAACTGAAAAAAAAGGAGCGTTTGGTAACCATTTTTTTTTCAATTTAAAAAACCAGTTTTTAAACTGCAGAGTAAAAAAAAAACTCCAAAAATTGGTTTTTTTTTTCGACCACCACCACCACCCTCCCACCGCCGGCAGCCACCTCAGGCGACCACCGCCGGAGACTGCCGGCCGCCGGCAGCCACCACCGGCCGCCGGCGACCACCGCCGGAGACTGCCGACAACCACCTCCGGCCGCGCAGCGGCCACCGGCAGCCACCGCCGCCGGCAGCCACCGCCGGAGACTATCGGCAGCCATCTCCGGCCGCCGGCGACCACCGCCGGAGACTGCCGGCAGCCACCTCCGGCCGCCGGCGACCACCGCCGGAGACTGCCGGCAGCCACCTCCGGCCGCCGGCGACCACCGCCGGAGACGGCCGGCAGCTACCTCCGGCCGCCGGCCACCACCGCCGGTGACTGCCGGCAGCCACCTCCGGCCGCCGGCGACCACCGCCGGAGACTGCCGGCAGCTACCTCCGGCCGCCGGCCACCACCGCCGGTGACTGCCGGCAGCCACCTCCGGCCGTCGGCCACCACCACCACCACCGTCGACCACCGCTACGCCCCACCACCGCCACCGCAAACCACCAAAAAAAAAAAGTCAAAATAAAAAGGGTTACCAAACACCAAAAAAAAAAACCTCAAAAAAAAAAGGGGTTATCAAACACCCACTTGTTTTTATAAAAAAAAAAATTTAAGCTGCTCTTTAAAAACTGAAAACCAAAAAAAAAATTTTGTCAAACGAAGCCTAAACTTCTTAGAGTATTTTCATGATATTTTACATCTGCAGTAAAGGCATATAAAAATCTAAGATAAAGGAAGTAAGAATCTAAGATAAAGAAGATGTCAACTTTTTCATCCCAAATGCTACATTACTTATTTTCATATATTCTCAAGAAAATTTGCTTAAATGCATAGATGATTTTTTTTTTTAAACTTCTTTGAGTGGAACTTTCAATACTAAGCCAAACATATACGAATGACATTCAACCTTATAGAGACCCTTTTAGCTGAAAAGTCAAAGCATCCTTGTTCATATGGTTGTTGTTTACACTAATCTACTATCTAAATATATTTAGGAAAAACATTTCATGTGTTTTTTTTATTTTTTTAAGTATCCGGATATATGACACAATTTGATTTACCACCCCCAAATGAATACCTCCATGACCTTACTATTGCCACTACAACTGCAACAACTACCATTATTGTCACAACAACTATAATTGTCACCACTACTATCACACTCCTGTTACTACAACCATTCAACCACCATTGACTTCCCCGTCACTGCTTGTCATATGTATCTTCATCGCCATTATTGTCACAACCATCACCGGCACCAATATTTCATTGCCGCCACTACTACCATTTTTTCAGTGTTACTGGTACCATTACCACCACCACACGCATCACCATTCATTACCCCAATGTCAATCACCAATACCACTTTTAATTATTGTTGCCACGTGCACAGCTACCCGAGGACACTACCAATCTCAACAACCATCTTGCTACCATTACCACAACTATCACCACCAATACCATCACCGTAGCCACTATCATTGTCGTTGTTGCACGCAATTATCACTACCCACATCACCATTGCCATAAATACCGGTGCCACTTATACGATCACAACCACCCTCAATGTCAGAATAACGCCCACTAACTCATTGTTCTACGTGGGCACAAGAACAATATCAGAAGAGGCAAGTCTTTGAAGAAATATTTTATGAGCTCCTGGTCCAATTTTTCATATGCAACATCAATTGTACTCCTGATTTACTACATCACTTTAATTATCACTACTGTACTACTACATCCTCCACTTAGTGCTACCTCTACCACTACTACTATAGCAACCATCATTATTGTCACCAAAACTATCATCACTACAGCAACTGTCACTACCACCACCTCACAGTAATCACGACCACCGCAACCATTAGCTATGCCTCCACCACTGCCACTCCCACTGCTTGTCCCACTTGCCACCACTATAATTACCACTATCACGTGTAGCTTCCTCGTCACCTTTAACATCACCATTACTGCCACTGAAACTACTGGATATACCTTTGACTTCACAAGTATTCCCCCCAAGAGTACTATCATTACCAGCAGTATTAACATGGTCCATCCCAATGTCCCATGCAACCACCACCACATTCGATGAACTATTGATGTTTTAATCTTCCAAGCGAGGGTAAAATTCATATTCAGATTTGTTTATCATATCTTCTATTTCCCAAACTCAGCTTATCACAACCTATCCGCCAATCATTATTAAGCTTACATTAAAGCTTGGAAGATAAGATATCTCAAAGACTTGCCTTTTGCAATCTCATAAAGCGTATAAGAAAGCTTGATCTTGAGCATTCTTTCAGCATTTGGAGAAAAATGGTTACGTAATACATCTATATTCCAATCGGTTACTTGAAGATAATGACCAACTAACAGTGATTCAAAGTATAACCAAATGTATGCATTGAGAATCCTAGTAAGCTACCTAATGAATTTAGAGGTCGAACGTCAATAGACCCTTGGTCTAACTTTTCATTCTTTTATCCCGTCAACTAAAGGACTTGAAAAGGAATAATGCTTGAGCTAAAATGTTAGCATGTTTGTGTATATGAGAAGGATGTACTTTTTATAAACATGGTTTGAACCTACATTTAGCGGTGCCTTTGTTTTGAACCTATATTTAGCTGTGCTAAGTCGAAGCTCAGTTCTAAACATAAACCGCTAAAGATATATATTGGTTTCATACTCAAAGACATCTTAATTTCAAGCCAAAAAAATGCAATGGTTAGTTCAAATATAGGGTGCAAGTATACAGTCTTGGTGTCAAATTAGAATTGCCTTTAGCATTATGAATAGTTAAGAACAACCCTAGGCTAGTAGAGGAAACCCCACTCTTGCCAACCTATATTACTAAACCTCCAGAACTGAGGCCAATGTATACATCCCAAACATATGGCGCCGTCAAGCTCATAGGCCATGCCAAAGCAAAGTTTTGGATGATAGAGCTCAATTAAAATACAAAGCTCAATTAATCACTAAGTAAATAAAACTTGTTTTCAAGGTAAAATAAAAAGGGAAAGAAAAATATTATAAAAAAACTAACCAATGGGTTGTTCCTTATTGTCTTTGAAGCAAGCATATCTAGAAGACCAACAATTGATTCTTTACAGCATCTTATTGAGTGTCAATAGCACATTTATTGGTGTCCACTTCGAGCTATAAATGCATCTCTTATTTGGATGATTGAAATAGGAGTTAACTCAGTACAAAACGTTGATAGCTTGAGTTCTTATAGAGGTAGTTTTGTCACTAACATCTCGCAGAGCAGGTAAAATTACGTGGGATATCCTCTACCTGCTTAAGCCCTCCCCACCATTGGAAGACAAAGAGATAGACAAAGGAACATCTAATAATTTGGTTTTGGAGCATTAGGGCTTACAAAAATTAGACAAACTGAAATTTTGTAGATTCTGAGAAGAATAAAGAGATCGTTGGCAGAACTTCTGCTAAAATTTTGATGACCGTAAGTAAACTCTTATATATAAACCTGTGGTAAAATCCTTATTGATGAAGGTAGTAGTAGGCTAGGACTGTTGTGATCAAGGATTATGTCTACTTGTTGCTTAGAGTCTAATAAATTCAGGGGATTCTCAGGGAAGAAGTTAAAGCTAACATGGCAAGGAGGAGAAGACTCCTAATTAAATTCATACTTGTTAAATAAACGTATAGATATATAAATATTTGTGAGATATTATTTTGTTTCTTTTAAGACGTTAATAGTAAAAATTGAAGGTGAATTAATGGATTATATAGGGTTTTCGAATATGTGGAATCGGTTTCTAAAGTTGGACCAATAATTCTACAAAATTTTTAATAACATTAGAACAAAAAGTTAATAAGTAGGGGATGATTTTTGTATTTTACATTTTTGAGATTTTATATTCTTATTTTGAAGTGATTTTGAGGTGTTAATAATCAAAATTAAGGCGTAATATATAAATATATTGATTATGTAGAGTTTCAGAAGGTGTATAATTGGTTTCTTAGTTTTATATATGTTAAAAATATCGGAAAAATTATACATACGAATTTTTTTAATAATAAATCATAGCAAAAGAGCTAAATAGGGTAGAAAAGGAATAGAACACCAAAACAAATAGGATTCTTGAATTTTATATATACAATTTTAAAAAGTTGGACTCTAAATAAAAGAGACCAATTAAGTTGGGGGACTGCCACGTGCAAAGTTAAAGCTTATGTGGCAGAAGAAGAAGGTTCCTAAAAAATCTTATATCACCACAAGAAAATATGTATTTTGCGACGGAGTTTTAGCGACGGAAGGTATTCCGTCCCTAAACATGTCTTTAAGCGACGGAATATACCGTCGTTAAAAATCCGTTGCAAAATACTATTACCGACGGAAGACACCGTCGGTAAAAGTATTTTGCATCGGAGTTTTAACGGCGGACTTTTAGCGACGGAATTACCGTCGCTAAATATTTTTTATAAAATTAGTAATTTTGAGTTTTTTTTTTAAATTATTTAAACGACGGAATAAAACCGTCGCTAAAAATTCTGTCGCAAAAGTCTTTATAATAAGACATTCACCGACGGATTTTTAGCGACGGTGTTATTCCGTCGCTAAAGATCCTCCATTTAAATTCAGATCTGGTTTCTTTCTCTCTCCCCGTTCTCTCTCTCCCCGTTCTCTCTCTGAAATTCTGCTCCCACCCACCTCCGGCGACCTTTCTCTACGGCGACCCAGCTCCGGCGACACTCCCGTCCCCCACCCGACGCCGCGCCACCAAGCCTTGCACTCCGGTCGTGCCACAAAGCTCTCCACTGTCGCCGCGCAAGGAAACCCACCACTGCCGCCGCACCACCAACGCCGGCACCGTCGTACCCACCTCGAGATTTGTATGTCAATTGCCCTAAATTATCTGAATTTTTTGTTAATTTGTCTTCAATTTAGGTTACATGCCCTAAATTATCTGAATTATTTAGATTTGTATGTCAATTTAGGTTCAATTTTTTGTTAATTTGTCAATTGCCCTAATTATCTGAATTATTTATCTGAATTATTTATGATGTCATAATTGAACCCTAAGTAAATCCTAAATTGAATGCCCTAATTGAATCGAACCCTAAATTAAACTAATTGAACCCCTAATTAAACCCTAAATTGATTGCCCCAATCTAACCGAAGCCTAATTGAACCCTAAATTGAATGCCTCAAATCAACCAAACCCTAAATTGAATCAATAGAGCCCCCTAATTGAACCCTAAATTGAAGTAATTGAATCCTAAATTGAATGCCCTAATTGAATCGAACCCTAAATTAAACCCCTAATTAAACCCTAAATTGATTGCCCCAATCTAACTGAACCCTAATTGAACCCTAAATTGAATGCCTCAAATCAACCGAACCCTAAATTGAATCAATAGAACCCCCTAATTGAACCCTAAATTGAAGTAATTGAACCCTAAATTGAATGCCCTAATTGAATCGAACCCTAATTTGAACTAATTGAACCCCTAATTAAACCCTAAATTGATTGCCCCAATCTAACCGAACCCTAATTGAACCCTAAATTGAATGCCCTAATCCAACCGAACCCTAAATTGAATGCCTCAAATCAATTGAACCCTAAATTGAATCAATAGAACCCCCTAATTGAACCCTAAATTGAAGTAATTGAACCCTAAATTGAACCCTAAATTAAATGCCCTAATACAATCGAACCCTAAATTGAAATAATTCAAGCGCATCGGATATGTGAATTTTGAACATTTTTTTTCCATTTGAACATTGATCATTTGTTTGATAATTTTAGGTTGTTAATTGTGCGTTTTAGAATTGTGATTATTGATCGATGATTTTAGGTTATTAGCTGTGCATTTGAAGTAATTGCGATTATTAATTGATGATTTTAGATTGTTAATTGTGCATTGAGCATTTGAGATATTGAGATTATTGACGGAGGATGGGACCTAATTGGATTGAATGTGTGATTTTTGTTAATTTTTATTGCATTGAGCATTTGAGAATTGAGAATTGAGGTTGTTGACGGAGGATGGGACCCAATTGGATTGAGATACCTGTTAGTTAGCGCAGACACGGACAGCACGTCTGATCGACGGTGTCCGACATTTAAAAAACAAATTAACGTATGCCGATGTGTCTGGAGGTGCGTGTCGGTGGGCATCGGACACGTGTCCGGAGGCTTCAGACACGTGTCCAAAGGCGTCGGACACGTGTCGGTATGTGTCGGACACGTGTCCAGAGGTGTCGGACACGTGTCCGGAGGTGTCAGACACGTATCGGACACCATATCGACACCCTATATGAGGTGTCGGAATTGAGATTGTTGACGGAGGATGGGACCCAATTGGATTGAGATACCTGTTAGTTAGCGCAGACACGGACAGCACGTCTGATCGACGGTGTCCGACATTTAAAAAACAAATTAACGTATGCCGATGTGTCTGGAGGTGCGTGTCGGTGGGTGTCGGACATGTGTCCGGAGGCTTCGGACACGTGTCCAAAGGCGTCGGACACGTGTCGGTATGTGTCGGACACGTGTCCGGAGGTGTCAGACACGTATCGGACACCATATCGACACCCTATATGAGGTGTCGGAATTGAGATTGTTGACGGAGGATGGGACCCAATTGGATTGAGATACCTGTTAGTTAGCGCAGACACGGACAGCACGTCTGATCGACGGTGTCTGACATTTAGAAAACAAATTAACGTATGCCGATGTGTCTGGAGGTGCGTGTCGGTGGGGTCGGACACGTGTCCGGAGGCTTCGGACACGTGTCCAAAGGCGTCGGACACGTGTCGGTATGTGTCGGACACGTGTCCGGAGGTGTCAGACACGTATCGGACACCATATCGACACCCTATATGAGGTGTCGGAATTGAGATTGTTGACGGAGGATGGGACCCAATTGGATTGAGATACCTGTTAGTTAGCGCAGACACGGACAGCACGTCTGATCGACGGTGTCCGACATTTAAAAAACAAATTAACGTATGCCGATGTGTCTGGAGGTGCGTGTCGGTGGGGTCGGACACGTGTCCGGAGGCTTCGGACACGTGTCCAAAGGCGTCGGACACGTGTCGGTATGTGTCGGACACGTGTCTGGAGGTGTCAGACACGTATCGGACACCATATCGACACCCTATATGAGGTGTCGGAATTGAGATTGTTGACGGAGGATGGGACCCAATTGGATTGAGATACATGTTAGTTAGCGCAGACACGGACAGCACGTCTGATCGACGGTGTCTGACATTTAATAAACAAATTAATGTATGCCGATGTGTCTGGAGGTGCGTGTCAGTGGGCGTCGGACACGTGTCCGGAGGCTTCGGACACGTGTCCAAAGGCGTCGGACACGTGTCCGGAGGTGTCAGACACGTGTCCGGAGGTGTCAGACACGTATCGGACACCATATCGACACCCTATATGAGGTGTCGGAATTGAGATTGTTGACGGAGGATGGGACCCAATTGGATTGAGATATCTATTAGTTAACGCAGACATGGACAGCACGTCTGATCGACGGTGTCCGACATTTAAAAAACAAATTAACATATGCCGATGTGTCTGGAGGTGCGTGTCGGTGGGCGTCGGACACGTGTCCGGAGGCTTCGGACACGTGTCCAAAGGCGTCGGACACGTGTCCGGAGGTGTCAGACACGTATCGGACACCATATCGACACCCTATATGAGGTGTCGGAATTGAGATTGTTGACGGAGGATGGGACCCAATTGGATTGAGATACATGTTAGTTAGCGCAGACACGGACAGCACGTCTGATCGACGGTGTCCGACATTTAATAAACAAATTAATGTATGCCGATGTGTCTGGAGGTGCGTGTCAGTGGGCGTCGGACACGTGTCCGGAGGCTTCGGACACGTGTCCAAAGGCGTCGGACACGTGTCGGTATGTGTCGGACACGTGTCCGGAAGTGTCAGACACGTATCGGACACCATATCGACACCCTATATGAGGTGTCGGAATTGAGGTTGTTGAATGTGCATTAAATTTAGGTTAGTTAGGTTAATGCGACATTTTTAGCATGCACCCCCTGGAATCTAATCGTGGCTCCAGCGCTGGCTATAATTACCCCTAATTAGTCCTGATTAACAATATTTTAGTAAATCAATTAACCCTAATTAGCTCCAACGAGCCTAATTAGTTTTAATTAACCCTAAGAACCTGATGAAATTCAAATTAGCTGTAATTACCCCAAATTAGCCCAAATGAACCCAATTATGCGCATATTGATTGTAGTTAGCCTAATTAGTCATAATGTGCACTAACATAACCCAATTACGCCTAATTAGCGCTAGTTATGACTAATCAACACTACTCGGCACCATCAAAACCCTAATTAGGACTAAATAACCTTAATTAGTCATAATCAACCCTAATTAGCTATAATTATCCGAAACTAGCCCTCATTAACATTAATTAGCCCTAACATAACCCAATTAAGCCTAATTAGCCCTAATTAGGACTACATAACTCTAATTAGCCATAATCAACCCTAGTCAGCTATAATTATCCGAAACTATCCCTCATTAACATTAATTAGCCCTAACATAACCCAATTAAGCCCAATTAGCCCTAATTAGGACTAATCATCACTACTCGGCACAATTAAACCCTAATTAGGACTAAATAACCCTAATTAGTCCTAATCAACCCTAATCAGCTATAATTAATAATCGTAATTAACCCTAATAACCCAGTTAGCCCTAATTAGCCCTTGTACATCCCATAATTACTCCATGTTGCCCAGAGATGGTTCAATTACTCGTTGTTTACAAACCCTGCCTTCTTTATATTAATTGTTGTTTTGAGAAGTCCATTGGCAACGAGATGGTTCAACTCGTTGCCAACGAGTTCTATTTAATGTGGAATTGGTAACATATGCAACGATCATTCTGTAGTTTTGATATTTCGAAAAGATTC
The DNA here is from genome assembly GCA_033070095.1 of Escallonia herrerae. Lineage (NCBI taxonomy): Eukaryota > Viridiplantae > Streptophyta > Magnoliopsida > Escalloniales > Escalloniaceae > Escallonia > Escallonia herrerae. The sequence goes on from JAVXUP010001184.1 coordinate 129,930, forward strand.
TTGCATATCTTATCAATTTCTGAACACATGCATGCATAGAAACCCTTAGTTCCCGTTCAAAGGTACTCATTACAAGGTAATGCCTTGTAATGAGCCTTTGGATGTCCAGTTTGGACAGTTTGGAAAAGCTAATTGTTTATAAAACAGTATTTTGACTCATGCTTTATGTTCTATGTCGTGGATATTTGGTACACGTTCTCGTGTGTTTCTCTGGGTGCATACAGATCTGGTGTTCTAACATCCGTCAAACCTTCCTGAGCAAGGTTAGATGAATGTTAGAACACCTAATCGATGTGGTGTACTTGGAGAAATGCGGGGAGGTGCTGCCGAATTTTCCACAGACATCGGACTAAGCATGAGTTATTCACTGTTTTATAAACATGTGCTTTTCTGAATGGGATAGGACCACTACCTGTGTCAAGAGTGGAGGGGAAATATGTAGACATGTTGTAACATTCATGCATTGATATTTACATCGGCAATGCCTAATCACTGGTCATTATTGAAGGTGGTATACAGTACGATAATTCAGTCGTCATGTCAGTCGATCGAAGTTGGATGAAAAGGAAGAATGCTGAAGATTTTGAGTGTCGCGTTGACGAATTTCTCGACTTCGCTTATGCGCATCCTGCACATGTTGACCTTGATAAGATAAGGTGTCCGTGCGGTAGATGTGAGTTGTTGCACTGGAGAAAAAGAATTGAAGTAAAATGGCATCTTCGTCGGTACGGTTTTATGGGTGGATACACAAGGTGGACGCAGCACGGGGAAACGATAGTATTGTCGTCCAACCTGGCTAGTCAAACTGAAGTTAGGGAGGAGGCACGATATGATTTCCGAGATATGATTATGGATGTTGGGCATGCTAATGGATGCTGGGCATGCTAATGTTGACTGGGGTAACGACAGTCCACAACCGCCGAACGAGGGGGCTCATCAGTTTTATGAGTTGTTGAGAGCTGCGGAAGAGCCGCTGTGGGATGGAGCTCCGAAACACACACGGCTGTCTGCGGTTAGCAGGTTATTACAGTTGAAATCAGACCACGGGCTGAGTGAGAAAGGTTTTAACGAGTTTGTTACCTTCATCAAAGAAATACTGCCCGAAAGTGAAAAGCTACCGCCGTCGTACTATGACGCGAAGAAGATGATGAGGAAACTTGGGTTGAGCTATGACCGGATAGATGCGTGCAATAACGATTGTGTATTATTCTGGAAAGAGAATAAGGATTTGTCATTATGTCCGGTATGTGATCATTCGAGGTACAAACCGGACAAAGGGAAGAAGAAAAACATTGCATGGAAGATATTGCGATATTTCCCCGTCACACCACGGCTTCAGAGAATGTACTACTCCTCCAGTACAGCTGAACATATGAGGGCTCACCGTGAGACTCGCAGCAACGATGCCGATGTGCTGACACACCCAGCTGATGGAGAGGCGTGGAAGGAGTTTGACCGCAGGCATCCAGTCTTTGCTCAGGAAGTTCGGAATGTTAGACTTGGTCTGGCAACCGATGGGTTCAACCCTTTCGGTCAGTCTACCACGCCTTACTCCTGTTGGCCTGTTATTATTGTCCCTTACAACCTTCCACCAGGCATGTGCATGAAGAAGCCGTATATGTTCTTGTCGTTGCTTATTCCGGGGCCGAAGAGTCCCGGTAAGGACATAGATGTGTATTTAAGGCCGTTGATTGATGAGTTAAAACAATTATGGTGGAATCATGGAGTCGAAACATATGATGCATCCCTTAAACAAAATTTTCAGATGAGGGCTGCTTTGATGTGGACTATACATGATTTCCCCGCATTGGGAATGACGTGTGGCTGGAGCACACATGGGAAGCTAGCATGCCCTGCTTGTATGGGCGTGAACCCCGGTCATACGTTAAAGCACGGCGGAAAGGCCTCGTGGTTCGGATGTCACCGTAAGCTTTTGCCACCGGGCCATCAGTTTCGTAGGCAGAAGGATAAATTTGACGGGACAATCGAGCGTGAGGTTGTCACACTGGACTACCCATCTGGTGAAGAAGTACTCTCACACCTGGAGGCACTTGATACTGACATACCACACGGTAAGGGTGTGCCGGATCGGAAGATTGCAGGGTTCGGGAAAGAGCACAACTGGAGAAAATTTTGTATCTTCTGGGAGTTACCTACTGGAGGACGCTCGTTATCCGAAACAACATGGATGTGATGCATATTGAGAAGAACGTTTTTGATAATGTGTTCAACACAGTGATGAATGTCAAGGGCAAATCGAAAGATCACCTTAAAGCGAGAAGGGATCTACAACAGTTGGGTGTACGCCGTGAATTGCATCCTCGGACAGTCAGTGGGAGGACCATACTTCCGAAAGCACCTTACTGTCTAGACAAGAAACAAGTGGAGAAGGTCTGTCAGTGGGTTAAGAATTTGAAGCTTCCGGATGGGTTTGCGTCCAACATATCTCGTTGTTGCAATGTATCGGAATGCAAGTTCCAAGGGATGAAGAGTCACGACTGCCACGTATTCATGGAGAGATTCATTCCTATTGCCTTCCGGGGACTGTTGCCACGGGTTGTTTGCGAGACTTTGACTGAATTATCTCATTTCTTTCGAGATATATGCGCTTCTACGATCCGGGTGAGTAACATGGAAGTGCTTGAGAAGAACATTGTGGTGACGATTTGCAAGCTGGAGAAAATCTTCCCACCTTCGTTCTTTGATTCAATGGAGCATCTGCCTGTTCACTTGGCATATGAAGCTAAGATGGGTGGACCCGTGCAATATCGGTGGATGTATCCCTTCGAGAGGTAATCCTTAAATTGTTATAGTTGTTCGTTTACACTTAATGCGACATCTGTTATCATTGATATTTCACCTAACTCGATTCGCTAAACTTCTAGGTTCATGTTCCATTTAAAGAAAAAAGTCCGTAATAAGGCTCGGGTTGAAGGCTCAATTGCGGAGGCTTACGTAATGGAAGAACTTGTAAACTTTTGTAGTCAATATTTCGGGCCTAATGTTGGTACGAGGTTAAATCAACTAGGCCGAAATGACCCCGGATCAAGCACTAATTTGGAAGGGCAATTGTCAATATTCAAGCAGCCAGGGAGTCCGTTCGGCCGAACGTATACTCGATGGCTAACGGATGAAGAGTACAGTGCTGCAACAATATATGCCCTTCTAAATTGCGATGAAGTTTCGGCATTCGTTGAGTAAGTTAAAGTCTTAATTCACTTACATTGTTGTACATAATTGAAAGTGTGTGTTAAGTGAGTCAACTATATTGGTTTGCAGTGAGTTCGATGCGGAATCCTTAATCACTGATCCCGCTGGACTTGAATCTCATCGAAAATCACAATTTGTGCAGTGGTTCAAAATTCGTGTAAGATTGTTTAACGAGATTATATTATGTGTTATATACAGTTCTGTGGCCAATTAGTATACTGATTTATCCTTAATTTTTACCGTCATCTACAATAGGTTCAGTCAATGGATAGACCAGTGGCCTCATGCTTGAAATTACTAGCCGAAGGCCCTAACAAACAAACATCCTGTTATGGAGGCTATATCATCAACGGGTTTAGGTTTAACGTAAAAGATGATGACCGAACAAAACAAACCCAAAACAGTGGAGTCTTGGTCAACGGCGACTGTTATGCCGAGAATTGCATGGATTTTTACGGAGAGCTAGATGAGATTGTTGAGCTAACATATTTGGGTTCCCAAAACCGCCTGGTAATGTTCAAGTGTACGTGGTTCGATGTCACATGCAGTAGAGGAATCCGTGTTAGCTCTCAAGGGATTGTAGATGTCAATGTCAAGTCAAGACTTGCATCAGACGAGCCCTTTGTGTTTGCTAGTCAAGCTGTACAAGTCTTTTACGCGGAGGACGTCGCCAATCCCAAATCTCATTGGTATACAACTATCAAGTCCAAGAAATTGCCCGTGACATATGACAGTGAGCTAGACTCCTTTCAAGCCGACCAACCACGTGTCTTGTTCCCTGTTGAGGTCAACAACGAGGAGGACGATCTTCCTCTTCCAACAACACTTCTTGTGGGAGAAGAAGTCGTAGATGATGACGCGGAAGATGTTGAAAGTGTTGGAGATGATGTGACCGAGTCTACTGATGAAGAGGATGAATTAGAAGATGAAGAGGACGACGAGTCCCACGAAGAAGAGGGCGACGACGAAAGTGATGAAGATGATTCGCAAACTGAAAATGATTGACTTGTAATGTTGTAACATCACGGAAAAAATGTAGTAACATTTTAGAACTTGGTGTTTATTGATGTGTTTTTGCACATCCGTTCATATATATATATATATATATATATATATATATATATATATATATATATATAGTGCCGATGATGATTTATGCCTAAATTATTGTTTTTCACGTGTTAATGTCTTTGTATATAATCTATATGAAGTCAGATATGGATAGGATACGGGCTATTCGTGGCCGGGCTGGACGCCGAGCTGCTTCCTCCCCGGTTAGTCCCACCTCGTCATTGCCTACTGATGACGAGGCACAGAGTGATCGCGGACAGCCATCGGGGGCCCAGCCCCAGCCGTCGCCGTCACCGTCGCCCCAGCCATCGCCGTCGCCCCAGCCCCAGCTCGAGCCGTCGCCCCAGCCCGACGCAGATTCATCCCACACGCGCGTGCATTCTCCATCTTCCGTGGGTTCTACCTCAGGTATAGTTGATAACGGTGTTTCGTACATTTTCGCTAGCCTTATATTTGAACTGTATTAATGTCTGTGTTTTGTAGGATCTCGACGAGGCCGTGGTCCGACACGCGGGGTACGCATCGACCCCCAGCGTAAACAGAGAGTTACGCTCACGCAGGAGGGCCTGTAAGTACTAAAAATATCACCCCATGCCTTATGTTTAAAATTTTGGGGTGTTAATTTATATTTGAACTGTATTAATTAATTTAATTACTTCTTTGGCAGGATCCTGGAGAATATTGCGAGGACGAAGATCGGCGTTCTTGTGAAGGGCCGATTCTTCGAGCCACGCCTGTACTGGAAGGACTGGGATGCCGCTGCGAGGGAGGCCCTATGGGAGGAGTGGCTGGTACGGTGAAGTATTTTTTTCAGCGTTAGTAAATGTTAAATTACAGTTTGTTTTATGTTGTTAATTTGTGTTATTGAATGCCTTACAGGAGGGGTTCACGTTTGACACGCCTCAGCAGCAGGTACTGGGGCAGCAGGCTTTCTTTGCCTACATCGGCAAGAATTACCGCCGATGGCTCCACGATGCACGGGACCGGGCGAAGAAGGCGCTGCCCGCGGGTGCCCCGATGACGGACATGGCGAGATATCCCCCACATTGGATATCTCACCGTGTATGGGGGGAGATGATAGATCGGTGGGCTGCGGATCCAGGTTGGGACGCCAAGAGTAAGAGCGGGACTGAGAACAGACAGAACAAAGATCCGACGCACACGGGGGGGTCGGTGCCACACGACATCGTCCGACACAAGAACGCGGTCGAGCACCCGGATCTGGAGGAGGATGAGGTCGTAGCTCTGACGTATAATCAGACGCACGTGCGGAAGAAGGACAAGGACGAGACGCACCGGGCGGGCGACTATATTTCAGATATTGCCCGGCGGATCGATGTGAGTCAATTTATTTAAGTTAATGTTTTTTCTTTCTATCCTCAATGTCTGTTTCGTTAATTAATGCCCTAACATATCGTTAAACCACTATTTTTGCAGGCCTCGTATGAACAGCTAAGGGGGTCCGAGCAGCAGTCCGGACAGCCATCAGCGTCCACTAGTACGGCTGCGAGTACTGGGGGGTTGAAGCGATGGCTGGATACGCCGGAGGTCGTGAATCGGCCGAAAGGCCGCATACGCGGCCTGCCTAGCACGACTGCTCGTGCCGTGATAGGAGCGTCCTCACCCCCTGCTGCCCCTCCACAGACACCGGCTCCTCGGCCTCAGTTGGACGACGAGGAGATCCAGCGCATTGCTACAGTGGTGTGCCGGATGATCAGGGAGCAGGGCACTGCTGGACAGGCCGCCCCGGCCCCGGATCAGCAGGATCCAGATCCGGGACTCGGGAACCCCTGATGAGCCCCTTCCCGTGCCCGTTCCTAGCTTCCCCCCCGTGCCCGCCTTGTACTCTTCTCCCCTCTCCTAACCGGCTATATCCGGTTCCCGGCTTGTACATATATGAATTTTTTTTATTATAAATTTTTTTTATAATTGATTATATATATTTCTTTCTGTATTGATTATTGCGCGTTGTTGTTGAGATTTGAAAATTGTATTACAGGTTTGGGTAATTGAAAAATAAAAAAAAATTTCAAAAAAAAATTGACTTTTGGCGACGGATTAATTCCGTCGCTAAAGTATTCCTACAATCAGTTATTTAGCGACGGAATATTCCGTCGCTAAATAAGTTTTTTAGCGACGGAATATTCCGTCTCAAAAATATAAATCCGTCGCTAAAGAATATAATTCGCGACGGAATATCCGTCGCTAATTAAAATAAATCCGTCGGTAAAAATGACATATTTAGCGACGGATTTAAAAATTCCGTCGCTAAACTATTAGTGACGGGCTTTTATACGAGGGATATTTAGCGACGGTGAATCCGTCGCTAATTCTTTTAGAGACGGATTTTTGGCTTTTAGCGACGGATTACCCCGTCGCTAAAACCCTGTTTTCTTGTAGTGCATGGCGCAAAGATAAATCTTTAAAAATCTTACGTGTCCCAATTTTAAGCGAAGGCTTCAGCTTTTTATATATATATATGGATTTTGGGAATCACATCACCAAAGATGCTGAGAGTTTGGCAGATGTGTAGGTCAGCTCCATATATTCTGGGAGCTCTTGGTTTTAGTCTAGGCCTATTTCTAACGATCTAAGGGAGCTGATTGATGCTACCACCGATAACTTGAAGCCGAATGTGGCCTGCAAAGACTTAATTAGATGGATGCTAGAAAGTCACTGCGTTTTATGATTAAATCTTCTTGGCAAGCTCTACCAATTCAAGGGACTTCTGCGACATGTTACAGATTGATTTGGTCTTCCAATCATATTCCAAACATGCTTTTACTCTGTGGTTGGCATGTTGAGAGTTAATCTTGATTCTAACATAGTTATGATACTTGATGAGAAAGAATCAAGACATGAATAAATGAAGAGAAGGTGAAAAGTGAAGAGTTATGGGAGTTACTCATAACTTATGAGTGATTAAATATGGAGATGAAAAGTGAAACGTTAAGGGAGTTATTTTTTGGAGATAAATGAGTCTTTAAATGTTTTTCTACGTAATAGTATAAATAGGGTTCTCACATAGTCTTTTGGTAAAGAAAGGGAAAAAAAAGAGTATTGTAAGAGAGTGGTGTGGAATGAAAAGAGTGAGCGAGTAAGTTGTTTTATAGAAGTGTTGATTGAGTAGATAAAAACATTCAAGTGTGTTTCTCCTCTCCACTTCCTCCTCATCTACCATAATACTCATAATATTTTCGCTGCAAATATATCTCCCTTATATTGTACCCACCACACAACAAAGTGGTATCAGAGTGGAGGTTCTAATGGCGGCAACGAGTGGAGCTTTTCCTTTCCCAAAGCTCATGAAAAACAACTATGAAAGGTGGAACATTCAAATGAAAACCGTTCTTGGTGGTCAAGACGTATGGGAGGCCGTAGAAAAGAATATGTGGAACCGGAAAACTTGGCCGGTGGTAGCCAAGCCGTGAAGAAGGCTGCCAAAAAAGCCCGAGTGAAAGATCAAAAGACTTTTTCACTTATCCAACTTGGCGTTGTTGACAATATTTTTGAGAAAATTGCGCAGGCCACCATTGCAAAGAAAGCATGGGATACGTTGAAAAATGCTTTCAAAGGTATCAATAAGGTGAACAGGGTGCGACTCCAAAGCCTTCGAGGTGAATTTGAGTCTTTACAAATGAAAGACTCCCAGACGATATTTGACTTCATTTCAAGAGTTCTCTCGGTTGTGAACTAACTTGAGAGAAACGGTGAAGAGATGGAAGATAATCGAGTGGTCGAGAAGATCCTTCAATTTCTCGATCCAAAGTTCAACCATGGAATTGTTGCCATCGAGGAGTCCAACGACATCAACACTATGACGGTCGATGAGCTCTCGGGAAAATTGCAAGTCCACCAGGACAAGATCAAAAAGGAGGAACAAAGAGCCTATCAAGCAAGCTCTTCAGGCCAAAATGAATATCAACGAGAGGAAAGATAGTGCCGACTAGAATCAAGGTGGTCGAGGCTGAGACCTCGGACGAGGTCGCGGTCGAGGTCGTGGTGGACAAAATCGGTACAACAATAATGAATCGAGTTCAAAATTTCGTTCATCGAGAGGACAAGGTCGAGGAAGAGGTGGCTATTACCAACGCCAAAATAAGAAAGACATTGAATGTTTCACTTGCCATCGATACAGACACTACTCTTAGGAGTGTCGAGACGATCCAAAGGAGGAAAATGCGAAGGCCCACTATGCAGAAGAAAATAAGGTGGGCGATGACACGGTCCTATTGGCACACGATGGATCGAAAGAAAAAAATGAGAATTCTTGGTATCTCGATACTGGTGCCAGCAATCACACGTGCATGTGGCTACAAACACATGTTTATCGAGATGGATGCGTCGGTAACTAGAAACATCATCTTTGGAGACATGTCCAAAATCCCAGTCAAAGGCAAAGAAAAAATTCTGATCAAATTGAAGAATGGAGGCCTTTAGTTCATCTCAAATGTTTATTATGTTCCGGAGATAAAGGCAAACATTTTGAGCATGGGCCAACTGTTGGAGAAAGGTTACAACATCCATATGAAAAGACAAATGTCTTTATTTGAGAAATGATAAAAGGAGCTTGATCGCTCGTGTACCGATGTCGAGCAATAGGATGTTCTTCATGAATATCCGTCATGATGCGCCTAGATATTTGAAGGCCTGTTTTGATAACCAATCTTGGTTATGACATTTGAGGCTTGGACATCTTGGACATCTCAATTTTGGAAGGCTAAAATTTCTATCAACGAAGACAATGGTAAATGTATTGCCATCAATAGACCAGCCAGACCAACTCTGTGAGGGTTGTCTTGTTAGGAAGGAACATAGACACAATTTCCCAAAATCGTCGATATCAAGAGCAAAAGCACCGCTCCAGCTGATACACATTGATGTGTGTGGTCCAATCCATCCAGCATCACTTGGAGACCTGGCAAAAAAAGACCCGAACCCGCGGGTTGATCCGTACCCTGCCAAAAAACTCTAGTACGGGTAGGTATTTTGAACACCCGCTGAAAACAGATCCGTACCAGAACCGACCTGTACTTTTCGGGTAAATTTGGGTCCGATACGGGTTACTTGGGCTGCCCGTTTTTCCCCTATAAAAGTGCTAAGGTTTTCTATTTTAATCACCAAGTCATTCTTCTCTCATCCTTTCCATCAGTCGCCGCTCTTCTCTCTCTGTCGACATCGCTCTACCGCACAACGCCGCTTTCTCGCCCACCTGTCAGATCCATCGACAACAGCTATCCACATCAACTCAATGGCCAGCATTGTCCCTCTCACGCTCTGCCATTAGATCCGCCACAACTCTGTCTGTCTTCGATCAGATCCACATTGGCTCCGCCGCCATCGCTCCTCACCACCGCCAGATCTGCTTGTATTCTTTGTACTAAATCTTTTGTATGTATTTAAGTATTGTAGGTGATTTTTTTTTAGATCTGCTTGTATTGTTATTTTGTATTACGAGATAATATTTTTTCCAGATCTGCCTGAATTATTTTGTAGGTGATTTTCTGGTATTTATATTAAATTAGTTGGCATATTGTATATTTGTGGTTGGAGACTTGGAGTTGAGATGATGGGTTTGGATTTGAGAATTGAATTTGAGAGTATTAGATAATTGTAGAAATTAATCCAGTGAATATTTTTTTATTTTAATAAAAATTCAAAAAATTAATAATTTACCCGCGGGTAATACCTGCCCCGCCAGGGTAGGGTATGGGTTTCAAAAAACTCTATCCGGGAAAAATCGGGTAAAAATTACCCGAACCGATTTTATCCGTACCCTGCCAGTTTTACCCGTACCCGGCGGGTTTACCTGTTTACCAGGTCTAGTTAGAACAGATACTTTTTATTGTTCATTGATGACTATAGTATGAAAACATGTGTTTATTTTCTCAAGCAAAAGTTAGAGGTGTTCTCAACCTTTAAGAGGTTTAAGGCTCTTGTCGAGAAGCATAGTGGATATCAGATCAAGGCAATGAGATCTGATCGAGGATGAGAGTTTACATCTAAAGAGTTCAAGGCATTCTGTGAAGAGAATGGCATCCATCGACTGCTTACTATACCATATTCACTCCCAACAAATTAGAGTGGTGAAAAGAAAGAATCGGTCGATAGTGAACATGACTAGAAACATGTTGAAAAGCAAGAATTTGCCCAAAGAATTTTGGGCTGAAGCAGTGGATTGTGTGATTTGTTTATCCAATCGATATCCAACGAGAAGTGTGTGGAATCAAATACCGCAAGAGGCTTGGAGTGGAGATAAGCCAAGTGTGTTTGAAAGTGTTTGGAAGCATTGCATATGTGCATGTTCCTGATCTGCAAAGGAAGAAGCTCGATGACAAAAGTGAAAAGTTTATCTTCATCGGTTACAGTCAACAGTCAAAAGGGTACAAGTTGTATAATCCTGTTGATAAAAAGATAAAAGTCAGTCGAGACTTGACTTTGGATGAGAAGAGCTCCGGGGACTGGACTGATTGAGATAAGGAGCATTATATTTTCTATCCAATCAATACAGATAGAAAAGAGGTAGAAGAAGAGCCGATAGAACCTATGACTCCTTCCAGTCCAGCATCTCCAACTCAATCGAGCCCAATATCATCAGCACGATCAGTCGATAGTCTTGTCAAGACAGGACCACAAGGCAAGAGATCTCTGGAGGATATTTATGACTTGAATCAGAACCAAAGCATGTTCTATCTCTTTGTCGATACTGAGCCAATCGATTTTGATGAGGCATCAAGAAGTGAAAAATGGAAGAAAGCCATGAATGAAGAGATCGATGCTATTAAAAAGAATAATACTTGGGAGCTGACTACTCCTCAATCGGAAAAGAAACGCATCGGTGTGAAATGGGTTTATAAGGTGAAGAAAAATTCCAAAGACGACGTTGAGAGATACAAAGCAAGGCTTGTCGTCGAAGGATACAAGCAAAAGACTGGAATCGACTATGATGAAGTCTTCGCCCCAGTCGCTCGATTGGAAACAATATGACTGTTAATATCTCTAGCAACTTTAAACAAGTCGAAGATCCATCAAATGGACGTGAAGTCAGCCTTCCTTAATGATTTTCCTTATAAAGAAGTCTATATCAAACAACACGAAGGATATATTGTTCGAGGCCATGAAGACAAAGTGCTAACGCTAAAGAAAGCCTTATGATGGGTTGAAGCAAGCACCAAGGACGTAGAACAATCGCATCAACAAGTATTATCAAGAGAAAGGCTTTAAGAAGTCCCCACATGAGCATGCCCTTTACTTCAAGATGAATGGAAAATGTGACATCTTGATAGTTTGTTAATATGTTGATGATTTATTTTTTACTGGCAACTGTGAGAAGATGTTTGAAGATTTCAAGAAGGAAATGACCAAGGAGTTTGAAATGACTGATATCGGTTTGAAGTCATATTATTTTGGGATCGAAGTAAAGCAAATAGATGATGTAATTTTCATCTCACAAAAGTCTTGAAGAGGTTCAATATGAAAAATTGCAATCCAATCAGTATCCCCATTGAGGTTGAAAAGAAGTTGTCGAGACACGTCAAAGAAGGTCCAATCAGTCGGACCTTGTTCAGAAGCTTGGTTGGTAGTTTGAGGAATTTGACGTGCACAAGGCCTGATATCCTAAATGCAGTCGTTTTTGTCAGTCGATATATGGAGAATTTCACAACTATCAGTTCAGAGTGGCGAAAAGGATACTTCGGTACATTAAATGTATTATCGATCTTGGCATATTTTATCCTACGTCAGGTGATATGAAATTAGTGGGTTATAGTGACAATGATTGGGCTAGAGACGTGGATGATCGAAAGAGCAACTATATGCATTTTTTATTTCGATAGAGCAGCATTCACATGGTCATCAAAGAAGCAATCGATAGTGACTCTATGTGAAGCTGAATATGTGGCTGCAACATCGACTGTTTGCCATGCGATATGGCTAAGAAGTTTGCTTGAGGAGCTCAGTTTTATTCAAGATGAATCGACACAGATTTATGTTGATAACAAGTCAGCCATAGCTCTTTGAAATGATCCAATCTTTCATGATCGAAGCAAGCACATCGACACATGGTATCATTTTATCCAAGGGAGCACTGCCAAGAAAGAAGTCCAAGTCAAGTTTGTAAAGTCCGAAGACCAAGTTGCGGATATGTTCACAAAGCCCCTGAAAAGAGAAGTCTTCGAAGTGGACTTGGAATAAGAGGATCAAGCTTAAGGGGACGTGTTGAGAGTTAATCTTGATTCTAACATAGTTGATGAGAAAGAATAAAGACATGAATAAATGAAGAGAAGATGAAAAGTGAAGAGTTATGGGAGTTACTCATAACTTATGAGTGATTAAATATGAAGATGAAAAGTGAAAAGTTAGGGGAGTTATTTTTTGGAGATAAATGAGTCTTTAAATATCTTTTTTTGTAATAGTAAAAATAAGTGCCTCACATAGTCTTTTGTAGAGAGAGAGAAAAAAAAAGAGTATTGCAAGAGAGTGGTGTTGAATGAAAAGAGTGAGTGAGTAATTTGTTTTATAGAAGTGTTGATCGAGTAGAGAAAAATATTCATGTGTTTTTCTCCTCTCCACTTCCTCCTCCTCTACCATAATACTCAAAATATTTCCGCCAAAATGTTGCGCCCACCACGCAACATGGTGCTTACAGACAAACTTATGACCCTCTCTGTGTTACTACTTACCATCCACCGGAAACTATTGAGTCTGAGTGCAACTTTCCAAAGCAGGTCTGGCGATATTTAAAGAGTCTTCAACAAATCAAAGAGATTGCCTGCCTTGCAACGAGGACGAGATCTGGTTCTCTACACATAGCAAGGGTGATCCCCTCAAGTCTTGCTCGTCGTTTGGTTTTTTGCTGCCCTAAGGGCCTAATTTTATCATTTATGGCTTCAGTGAAATGCAAGGGTTTTCAAGGGTTGCAATTGGGACATTAGATTTGTTCTTAGAATGATTGTGGGCAGGGCATGCAATTTTCCAATACTGTGAATGACCATTTGCTTTGTCTGGCATAGTGCCTAGCTCTCTCTGTGCTTGTGCCTGTCCTTGTAAGTGATTAGGGCTAGTTTTTCCCCGTGTGGTGCTGTTTGCTCTTTTTTCTGGTTGTACAGATTAACTTGACTAAGAAGGAACAAGGCCAAGTCACTTTGCAGTATAAAAAATCTGTCAGCCTAACCCAACCCTCCCACCCTCCCAACCCATTTACCAAAATAAATCCGAAGTTGTTTTCATGTCTTTTTTCCAACAAATTTTCCTGTTCAGGTCAATATTGCTTATATTTTTTAGATTGATCAATAAAACTATGCGATTTAGGTTGGAATGCCTTCATCCAGTGAATGCGGCCAACCAGTTGAACAGCATTGCTGCATCAAGAGGTTGGCCTTTAATCACATGGAAGCTCCAAAAAGAACAATCTCCAGTTAACTTTGTAGCAGAGGCAAATCTTTAGAAATCACAGCAAAATAGTATCATGGAGCCTGGGTTTTTCTGACTTGAATGTAGTACGTCGTAGACCAATATTAGTGTATGGAATACGTGCAGTGTTTGGTGAGAAACCAAGACTTCGATTCTCAATAAAAAAAAAACACACGTCTCACCTTCATGTTAGAAGAGTAATCTAGAAAATTTTAAAGATAAAATATATATCTCTATCTCTAGAATGTTGTAAACAAATATTCATCTAAAATATCTAGAGTCTAAATTGTTGTAAGAAAATATATATATATATATATATATATATATATATATATATATATATATATATATATATAGAAAGTAGGGTCTACATAATTCCTCATCTACTATAAATAGAGGTGAATTGTTGTACTTGATGAGAGAAATAAAATAAGTCATTTGCATCAATTATCCAAGAATGATATCAAGAGCCCAAGTCGATCTGTCCATCTATTCCCTTTTTATTAGAAACCCTTATGCCCCTTCCCCTTCCTTCCACAGAACAGCTGCTCACCGTTTTCCTGTTTGTGCAATTCGTGATCATTCTTCTATAATTCTTCTTCTTCTTTTCATCCACTCCACTTAGTGCCTTCATTAGCAAAACCATTTGTTCTTCTTGAATTGTTTCCCTTTTTCTAAAGCCATTGTGTCCTTCATCTTTTGTTCCACTTCTACAGAAATCAATTACCCACTTGCCAACTCCTCATCTTCTTTATCAAATCACCCCTTTCAAACAAACTGCCGAAATCCCCAAATCACCCAAAATCTTCTTTAAGTACCAACCGTCAAAAACCAACTACATACTAGCGGAAAAAATACATCAAGCCATGGCCTGCATTAGTCAATCATCATCAAATTTAACTCAATTTAATTACACTCAAGAGGCGGTGCTGATCTTTGAAGGAGAGTCATATGATTTTTGGAGCATTTCAAATGAAGACCTTGTTCATCTCACAAGGGCTATGGAGTTTCGTACAAAATAGGTACGAACAACCTACTGATTCCGTTGCGTTTGCGACATGGAGCGAGAATAAGAAGAAGCAATATTACGAAAATCAGATGAAGGATGCCAAGGCTCTAAATTGAACTAGGAATTAGCAAGACCATTTTTCCTAGAATCATGGCAGGGACGGTGGCAAAGGAAGCTTGGGATATTCTGCAAAATGAATTTAAGGGTTCCGACAAGTTAATCTCTATCAAACTTCAATCTTTATGGAAGGATTTTGACCTTCTATTGATGAAGGAAGGTGAATGTGTTCAAGCATTTTTTTCTCGTGTGTCTAATATAAGTAATCAGATTATAAGTTATGAGAGACACAATTAAAGATAAGAAAATAATTTAGAAAATCTTAAGAAGCCTTCCGAAGAAATTCGATCATGTTATCGCTGCTATTGAAGAATCTAAAAATCTAAATGAACATACATTAGTAGAGTTAATGGGCTTTCTCCAAGCACATGTGGAGAGGATGCATAGATTTGAGCAGCCTCTAGAGCAAGCCTTCCAATTGAAGTTAAATATACCCAAAAATGACAAAGAAAAGAGAAGAAACAAAAGCCACGGGCAAAAATTTCGGCATAAAATTGGAGACTTTGATAATCATGGATAGGGGAGAGGAAAATATAAAAATCAGGGGACTAATAGAGGAAATGTTAAATCTAGCCCTTATTGCCATTTGCGCAAAAAAGATAATTATGACATTAGAAATTGCCGGTAAAAATGCATGAGGTGCAAATGGCCTAATCATTTTGAATAGGACTATTTTTATCGGCAAAAAGAAGTAAATTATTCGGAGAAATGTGATTCTAGTGATCAATTATTCTACTCTTACTTGAACACTCAACAAGAATCAGATGATATTTGGTATTTTGATAGTGTTTGCTCAAACCATATGACTAGCAACAAAGGTTACTTTGTCACATTAGATGAATATATTAAATCTGAAATTACCCTTGGTGATGATAAAAAGCAAAAAGTTGAAGGAAAATGCATAATTGTTGTACTCACTAAAACTGGCCGGATAATCGAAGTATCTTCATGATCTTCTTTACGTTCCGCGCTTGGCGCATAATCTATTACGTGTTGGCCAATTGACTCAAATGGGCTATAAGCTTGAATTTGATGAAAATAAGTGCCTTACTCTTGATAAGCAAAGGAGAAAACTTATTACAACTGTTGATATGTCCCGTGAAAAGTCTTCCGACTTTTAATGCCAATTGAGAAAAGAATTGCCTTGAAATCCGAGATTTTGGACGAATCTAAATTGTGGCATTTGAGATATGGCTATCTAAATTTTAATAGCCTTAAGTTATTGAAGAAAAAATCATATGGTGCTTGGGCTGCCAAATATAAATGCCGAAAATAATATATGTGAAGGCTGCATTTATGGAAAGATGCATAGGCTACCTTTCCCTAAAAAATCTTGGAGGGCTATAAGTCCACTTGAACTTGTGCACGCTGATATTTGTGGACCTTCTAGATTACTCTCTCTTGTCGGAAAAGGGTATTTTTTGTTATTTGTTGATAATTTTAGTCGAATGATGTACGTATATTTTCTTGACAGAAAATCAGAAGCATTTTCATTCTTTATCCAGTTTAAGGCCCTAACTGAAAATCAAAGTGGTCATTCTCTTAAGGTATTGCGAACTGGCCGTGGACGAGAATTTAACGATCATAGATTCATTAAGTTTTGCAAGAAGAATGGGATCAAGAAAGAATTGACTATTCGACGTACACAACAATAAAATGGTGTCGGCGAAAGAAAAAGTAGAACTATCGTTGAAATGACCCGTAGCATGCTCCAAAGCAAAAGTTTGCCAAAATGTTTTTGGGCTGAGGCTGTTAATACGGCCGTTTATACCCTCAATAGATCTCCCACTTAAGTTGTGCATAACACTTCTTATGAAGCTTAGTTTAAGAGAAAACCAAAAGTTAAGCATTTCAGAATCTTTGGGAATGTTGCTTATGCCCACATCCCAAAAGAAAACAGAGAAAAGTTAAACGAAAAAGAAGAGAAATGTATCTTTATTCGGTACAATGATGAATCAAAGGACTATCGTTTATACAAGCTCGGCTCGAAGCAGTCAGTTATCTTAAGAGATGTCATTTTTTATGAAATGAAAGGATGGAAATGAAGCGGTAGTGTGCCTCAATTTCAGCCGATGTTGGATGAAGAAATGATGTCATCAAGAAGTAAAGCGTACCAAAGCTCACTACCACCAACCAGCCCAAGAACAACTTCTGGCCCGAACACATCATTCTCTCCATTTTCAGTCTTATCTCATCCTAGAAAGATGCGGTCGATGCAAAAAAATCTATGAAAGCTGTAATGTTGTACTCTTTGTATGTGAACCTCAAAATTTTGAAGAAACTGCAAAGGAGAAAGTGTGGACTGAGGCTATGAACGAGGAGATGAAAATCATTGAGAAAAATCAAACTTGGAAATTGGTTGACAGGCCAAGGATAAAGAAACTGTTGGACTCAAATGGGTCTACAAAGTCAAGCATAATGAAGATGGATCGGTGCAAAAATACAAGGCCCATTTAGTCGCCAAAGGACTCTCAGCAACAAGGAATAAACTTTGGAGAAACCTTTGCACCTGTGGTTCATACGGAGTCAATAAGGACGGTCCTTACCTTGCAGCTCAACTAAAACTATTGGTTTATCGATTGGTTGTCAAATAAGCGTTTCTAAATAGTGAAATTGAAGAAGAGGTCTATGTTGAGCAACCGCAAGATTATATCGTTAAGGGACAGGAAGACAGGGTCTATCAGTACGTAAAGCCTTGTATTGATTAAAACAGACGCCATGTGCTTGGAACAACAAGATCGATAAGTACTTGCTTCAACAAAGATTCGTCAAGAGCCCAAATGAACCGTCACTCTATGTGAAAATGCAAGGTAATTGCGACTTTCTCATTTTATGCATTTACGTCGATGACTTAATATTTACCGGCATCAATTCGAAGATTGTCGGGAATTTTAAGAAGATTATGATGCAAGAATATGAAATAACTAATCTTGGCCTTCCGCGATACTTTCTCGATATGTAAGTAAAGCAAAAACTTGGCCAACTATTTCTTTCTCAAGGAAAATACGCAGGTAAATTGTTAAGGAAATTTAATATGTCATCTTATAAGCCTTTAGCTACTCCAATGGCACCGAGTGATCAACTCTCAAAGAATCATGGAAAAGAAAAGGTGGATGAGTCTATCTATCGAAGACTTGTTGGATCGTTGATCTATCTTACAAACACGAGGCCGGATATTGTGCTCTCAATCGGCATTGTTTCCAAATTCATGAGCGTGCCCAAGCAAGTTACATGTTGCTACAGCTAAAAGGATATTAAGGTATATCAAAGATACTCAGAATTTAGGCATATTTTATGAGACAGCGAAGGACAACCATCTTATTGGATTCACAGACAGTGATTCGGCAAGAAGCCTAAATGATAGGAAGAGCACAGGTGGATATGTTTTCTGCATGAGATCTAAGGTTATTTCATCGTCTTTGAAAAAGCATAATACAGTGGCACTATCATTTGCCAAAGCCAAATACACATCAACCATCAATGCAGCTTGTTAAGGGGTATGGCTTAGAAGAATATTAGAAGACTTAAAGCATGGACCAGAATTCCCTACGGTCATTTATTGTGACAACACGTGAGCTATATCCTTGACTAAAAATCCAATATTTCATAGCCGCACAAAGCACATTGAGTTACGTCATCATTTCACTGAGAGCTTGTGGAGAAAGGCAAAATCAAACTACAATTTTGCAAGACCAAAAATCAGCTCACTGACATCTTCACCAAGCCAATTCTGATAGAGAAGTTCGTGCAGTTTAGAGACCAACTTGGAGTTTATGATATTTCAAGATGAAGGGGGATGTTAGATGAGTAATCTAGAAAAATCAGAAGATAAAATATCTACCTCTATCTCTAGAATGTTATAAGCAAATATCTATTCAAAATATTTATAGTCTAAATTGTTGTAAGAAAGTATTTGTATCTAGAAAGTAGGTTCTAAAGAATTCCTCATCTTCTATAAATAGAGGTGAATTGTTTTACTTGATGAACAATTGTGAAAAATAAAATAAGCCATTTGCATCAATTATCCAAGACTTTAGTCCTCACATACAACAATGATGAATTGAACACTTATACAAGCGAAGGAAAAGGAGGCCATACCTCAACACATACCCGCGCGCGCACTCCTCCCCTGCCTCCCCCAGAAAAAAGAGAGACACAGCCCTATCCCACCATAGAAAAACAAAGGCAAACCTAGCTTACAAGGCATAGTCATGCAGACAACTCGGCATAATGGTAGGAATTAATATGCGTCGATACAACATTATGCCAAGAGAAAGGTGATCAATTACGGCTTAAGGATGGCGCAAACAGTCTGTATGAATGTGAGGACAAAAATGAGCAAGGCACCAATGACTGATATCAGCGTCCATGGACTATTAAAATAGTCGCGTCTCAGAGATGCTAAATAACTAGGCCATTTGAGTTTGCGGTACACCTCCACCTCATGCCATTCTTTCGAAAAAATAAACTGTCCCACAAAAACTTCTTTACATAAAGAGTTAAACAGACGCGCGGCATCTTCGCTAGCACCCAAATGGTTCTGAAGCACTCCCGCCTTTTCAAGCACTTCCACATCGTCATTGGTGTTTACGAGTGTATCCATGAGAAAGGCGTAGGACGTGATGGTTTTACTCATGCTAGGCGAAAATTGCTCCCATGCAATGAGGTTTCTCAACATCGACTCTGTTGAGTCGTAGATGTACAACTTCGGGATCTCAAAACTAGTTCTACTACAGAACTGAAAAAACCAAGAATTGCAGCAACTACCACGCAAGAAAGAGAAGCGGCAAGAAGTACTGAACCTCATGCAAATCTGTTCACGTTCCTTATCCTCTCTAAAGCGGACTCCTGCCCTGACGAGATCAGTGGCGGAATGTTTGGTGACGTCACTAGTGCTTAGTCCTTCCGATGCCTCGGTATCACAAGGCCGGTAGCAGTCATGTAAAAGGCCAAGAATATGAGCAGCAGATTTAGTTCTGACCACCTTTTCTATTTCGAGCTCAAAGTTAAGGATGTCGCGAAAGAAAATAATTATTAGATCAGGAAGAGTGTAACCTTGTACCAAGCTGAAGTCGAACAATGTCTGGAGAACAAACATGGGAATCTGATTCTCCAGCAGTAGTAAGTCATGTTTAACGACGTAGAGCATCACCGGATTGCCCAAAATAGGGTCATCACATCTGGGTTGACTCAATACGCTCCTGTATAGTAATTCAAGAATGAAACAACCATCAACAAGCAACATTTCAGCAAACCTGACATCATCATCAAGTTCGTGGGTTGCTGCATAGCAGGAACGTGCATCGGCTACTTTCTCTAGCATTATGTTTGCTATTTTCTTTGTGGCATCTTCAGCTAATTGATTATGTATAGCACTTATACGAGAAAGGAAGCTATGCATGTAGCTTTTTTGGTGATCTTCCATATCTTTCAGGCGTTGGTCGTGCTTGTGATAAGGCCCGATAGAGACGACATGAGGAGTATAAGCATCTTCATTCAGTCTGCGAAGGATTTGAGGAACCCTAAAAATGGAGGCGTTGGACGTTTGCGGCTTGTCGCTGCATGCTTTGAAAATTAGAGAGATGGAATTGTGGAGCAACTTATGTTGCGTCGCTTCGGTTTCGTGATTGCTTGCCTGATTAGCAGCCATGATAAAGGCACTTGGGGGCTATGGTTTTAGGTAGTTGAAGGATTTAGACAATGCCATGGAGCTCATCCATTGTATTTATAGCACAGATTACAGATGTGACTGTCGGGACAAATTTGAAACTACAAGTGCAAATTTGCCAATAACACTACTCGTACATAAACATTTGTTGTTAATAATATTTATAAAACAGTAAAATTTTATCTTTAGTTGAAGAAGATCGAAAAGGTACTTTATTAAAACAGTTGAGTTTTAACCTTGAAAAAATATTAGCCGCTACCAACAACTTTCATATTTAAATGCCCATGAGACACCATACGCTAAAGATGAACAGTCTCATGACATTCATATATCTCTTCATTCATTTTATCTTGCTTGTGACAATTACGTGCAAAGCATTGCCCTCATTGCCCTTCAGTCTGACAGTATCCTCATTTCAGTTGACACGAGGAACAAGAAACGAATAAAGAAAAAAATCCGTACGAACGGTGTTCCTGCAGTGGGAACAAGGAATTGCCTAAAGAGGCAATCAATCCAATCATTATTGAGCGATGTACACGGAACTACGTAGAGGAGATATACATACCATTCGAAAGAGCAACTGCTTTATCCGTTTTGTCCCCTAGCTTTCTCTGCTTGTGCCTGTCCCTGTAGCGCTGTAATTGCTCTTCTTATTTAATAAAAAAAGGAATAAGGGTCACATGCATGGTACCTAGATAGTGTGAAACACATGCATGGTACCTTCACTACCTCCCAGAGGTGTCAAATGGCCCGGGCTTGGGCCGGCCCAGCCCAAGCCCATCGGGCCTTCAGAAAATCGGGCCAGTGCCGTTGTCAAACGGGCTGGGCCAGGCCTAGGCTAGAATGAAGAAAATCTAGGCCCAGTCCAAGCTCAGGCCCTAGGCCCAACATCTAGGGCCGGGCTTGGGCCGGGCTCGGGCCAATTTTTTTTTTTGTTATTCAAAATAACAAATACACCTTAGTTATTCTCACTAATGATCTAAAAGTAATAGATTTCTTCTACATTTTAGTCATAGAAGACAAGCAAATACACCTTAGTTAAAAAAAACTGAAAAGGCCATTTTTTGGGCCAAAATAGGGCCGGACCGGGCCGGGTCGGGCCAAATCCGGGCCATTTTAGGGCCGGGCTGGGCCCGGGCCTGTTTCTTAAAAAGTTAGGCCTGGCCCTGGCCCAAGCCCTAAGGATTAGGGCCAGTCCGGGCCCAAAAAAGGGCTGGCCGGGCTGGGCCAGCCTGTGGGCCGCCGGGCCCATTTGACACCTCTACTACCTCCCAAGAAAGAATTTTTTTTGGTTGCACCCGAGTTAATGGATCTTCCCCTATTCCGTATAAACATAATTAATGGTCGCTAGATATTTTTAGTAACTTTTATTTAGTGACACTAAAAAATATCGCTAAGAATTATTCTGATAACTGTTAGTAGAAAAGTCACTAAAAATATTTAGCGATGTTATGGATGAAATCCAGAACTTGATTCGTAAATAGACCTGCACAACAAAGAGACAACACCGGTGACTCGCCGAAAGAATTTCAGGCGGGAAATCTCTGATGCTTAAATCAGAGAAAACTCAAGATGGGTTTAGTGCAAACTCCAAATAGAAGTTACTTACCTTCCAACACCTGTCTTCCCTCCTTTTATATGGCTTTCTACCTTGTGGGTAGTTATTTTGATAGTTATTTCCCATTGATTTTGGGAGTTACCAGATTCATGGGAGGTTATTTCTACTAATGGACAGTTAATACTACTAAGTGGAGATTTATTACCATAATGGTGGGTGGTTAAGGCTTTCCACTTCCTCATTAGTGGTTCTGACAGTTTTGGCGCTACGAGTTGGTGCCACGTGTTACCATCTTGTGGATAATATTTTTCTTCTACATCACTTGCCCCCATTCCATGTTCCCTGAAAGATAACATGGAATTTTATTATTTTGGCCTAGCTGAATGGGGATGTAATGTCGTGCTTGCCTACTCGACCGAGTAGAAGCATATGAATGTGCTCGTCTACTCGGCCTGGCCGAGTAGAGGCTTGTGGAGATGCTCGTCTACTTGGCTTAGTCGAGTGGAGGCATCCGAATGTATTTGGCTACTCGGCCTGGCCGAGTAGAGGCATATGAAGGTGCTCAGGCATATGAAGGTGCTCGTCTACTCAGTCAGGCCGACTAGAGGCATAAGAAGGTGCTCGTCTACTCGGCCTGGCCGAGTAGAGGTGTGTGGTCCAATGCACTCGTCTGCTTGACAGAGGCTAGGACCAAAGTAGCTCCTCTACTCGGCAAGCGTAGAGGCATGTGGTCCAATACGCTCGTCTGCTCGGTAGAGGCTAGGACCAAAGTAGCTCGTCTACTCTGCAAGAGTAGAGGCGTGTGGTCCAATGCGCTCGTCTGCTCGGTAGAAGCTAGGACCAAAGTAGGTCGTCTACTCGGTAAGAGTAGAGGTGTGTGGTCTAATGCGCTCGTCTGCTCGGCAAAGGCTAGGACCAAAGTAGCTCGTCTATTCGGCTACGCTGTAGTCACCGTCGTGGGGTATATAGGTAATTTTGCCCCCCAGTCACTTTTCGAGATGGTGCCACGTGTTCAGGATAATCTAACCATCGTCAGATCTCATCCATTAGGTGAGTCCCTTGTTTCTATATAAGGGGTAAAACCTTCTGCCCTTTTTCACAACCTCTCATTTCTTCAAATGTTTGAGAGAGAGAGAGAGAGGTGATTTGGAGGCTTTGTTCAAAGGAGAATTTCTAAAACCTTAGAGTATTCAGACAGTTTTTTACCATCTGTACGATAACTAAGCAGGTAGGTTGGTATTTCTTGAGTCATTGCCCAAAGGCCGAAGCCAACCTATTTCCACACCCTCCATCATCCAATCAACATTGGAAAGAAAGGTTTTTGTTTGTTAAATTGCCCAAGTCTCAAAAGAGCGAAGTCAATAATGTATGGCTCGCTGAGTGCGAAACTAGAGCCTGTAATAAACTAAGAGAAACGGATTTGTCAGAGACTGACGTTGAACACATTGAGAAGCTTAAGGGGGTTGAACCTTTAGAATCCAGATATCCCTTGAGTAATGCTCAGTTCTGCGAGTGCGGCATCATTTTTCCTCTTGAGCCTCGAGATTTTGCCGACGAGGCAGATGAAGAGGAAGAGGGCGAAAATGATCCTGGTAAAGCTCTTACCAAACCTTGAGTTTGTTTAATCGTGGATGGTAATCTTACTTTTATTTTGCGTGCAGAAAACATGTCGTCACGAGCGCAAGGAGATCCACCGCTGTTCAATGCTCAAGGAGTTTTGGGAGACATAATTCCCGATGAGCTAGCTTCGATACATGGTATCGAGGAGGAGGAGGAGATGCAGGACTTGGACTTTGGTGCTTTGGTTTTCGAATCTCAGCCGAAGGTGACAGAAACTCAAACCGAAAACTTTGTCTTAGGCTTAACTTTTGTGGATAGGTCTAAAGAGACTTTAAAGAAGCGAAGAGTCTCAAGCAGAGCTAGGAGTAGAGCCACATCATCCTCCATTCGTCCTGACACCCCTCATCGCCCTGCTTGGGGAGTATCTATTAATGAGTCGGTATTCAAGTCTCCCCGCAAGGCATGGGATTGGTCTAGCCATGCAATCATTCCCATGGATAGGAAGACATTGTCTGGCTACGGCGTCACAGAGACTGCCAATGGCATGGTTCAGCTAATGTCGCAGGTTCATTTATTCTCTTTTCTTTCCGTTGAAAGTTTTGTTATTTAATCCTAAGGTCTTTGTTGCATAGGCTATGGCGCAGGTGCAAATTGGTGCGGAGAAGCTGATTGCTGCAGACAAAGTGTTGGACGAGGAGAAGAAGAAGGTGATGATAGAGAACAACTTCCGCAGAGAGGCTGAGAAGAAGGTTAAAGATTTGAGTAAGAAGTTAGAGCGAGTGGAGATGTCTAACGCTGGGTTAACTGCAAAGAATGTCAAACTAACAGCTCAAGTTAATGATTTAGAGGCTGAGAAGTCGTCGGTAGCTCTTCAGGCTGTGCAACTTTTCAAGAGATCCAAGGTTTTCCTGGATCAACGCCTCTGTGATTCCAAAGGGGCGCTTGTGCACTGTTATAATGAATGCAAGAGCGATGTCTTGAAAGATCACCCTAAGCTGGACATGAGCATCTATGAGCACAAGTTCGCTCATGGGGTTGCTTTAGAAACTGAACGTCAGGCCGAAGAAGCCCAATGTAAGAAAGCTATTAGTTCCTGGGCGCTCACTAGTCCTTCCATGAGCCGCAGTGTAAGTGCTTCCGGGTCAGCGTCTACGGTTGTTTCAAGGCCGCAACTGCCTCTGGCTGAAGGTCGCTCTTAAGAGATGGAGTTACCAATAGATGTTGCTGAGCAGAATGATTAGACGAGGATAGCCTTTTTAGCCTCTTCTGGAATTCTCTTTTGCTGCCTTGGGGCTTCAATGTGTAAACTTTGGATTTTAATGCAATCAAGGTTTTACTTTTGCACTCTTGCTTGCAAATTCTTTTTATTCATAGTAGAGATAAAGTACATATGTGGCCATACGGCGTTAAGTAAAGAATGCAAAGAAAACTAGGCTGCCGTAGTTCTACGCATGAGTGAGACCTAGTAAGTGACCAAGTATGGTCCCCCGTTTCTACTCATGCGTAGTAGCGCCTTAAGTTAGTGGCATTCCATGTATGAGGAATTACTTTGCCATCCATATCTTCCAAGTGATAAGCTCCTGGGCCTCCCAGCTTCACAACTTTTTATGGGCCTTCCCAGTTTGGCGCTAGTTTTCCAACGGCGTCGCGTGGTGTGGATGCTTCAATGCGGCGAAGGATTAAGTCGCCTACTCAGAAGGTTCTAGGACGTACTCGTTTATCATAAAACTTGGAGACTCACTGGCGATAAGCTGCTAGCTCGCGGCGTTCATCGAGAAGATCAAGATTTGCACGAAGGGCTTCTTCATTCTGGACTGGGTCATACATTGTCAGACGAAGAGACGGTAATCTTATTTTAACGGGAATTAATGCCTCTGTGCCAAACGATAAACTGAAAGGTGTCTCACCCGTAGAGGTCCGTGAGGTGGTATTATAAGCCCAAAGTATTTTAGGCAACTCATCTACCCATAGCCCACTTGCACCGTCAAGCTTCTTCTTTATGCCTTGCAGAAGCGTGCGATTGGTAACTTCAGTCTGTCCATTCGTTTGAGGGTGTGCGACGGAGGTGAAACGTTGTTCAATGGATAAGTTAGCACAGAAGGTTCGAAAGGTTGAATTATCGAACTGCTTTCCATTGTCCGTGATTAGTACACGCGGAATTCCAAAGCTACAAACAACCGCTCGCTAGAAGAAGTCCTCGCACTTTCTTTCAGTGATCAAAGCCAAGGCATCGGCCTCTACCCATTTAGTGAAGTAGTCAATAGCGACTATCATAAATTTACGTTGAGCCATGGCGGGAGGGAAAGGGCCCAGGATGTCTATCCCCCACATCCCAAAGGGTATTGGCCTGCTTAATGTTGACAGAGGGCTTGGTGCTTGCCTAGGAATGGAGGAGAAATGCTGGTAGGCACTGCATTTTTTTTAATAACTCATAGCATCTTGCTACATAGTAGGCCAGTAATAGCCTTGTCAGAGAACTGTGTGTGCCAATGCACGTCCTCCCAAGTGCTGACCACAGATGCCTTCATGAACTTCCCGTAATGCATAATCTGCTTCAGTGGGGGTAAGGCAGCGCAGATAAGGCAGTGTAAATGATAGTTTATATAACACATCTTCTACCAGAGCATATCGGGCCAAACGCAGGATGATACTTTTGGCTTGTTTCCTGTCGACATGCAATATGCCATGTTGAAGGTAGGCCTTGATGGGATCAATCTAGGATGGCTCATGCTCGGTCTGCATTACCTCATTTGTCATGATGCTGGGCTCATGCAAAAGCTCGAGATGTATCATTCAACTAAGTCCCGACGGATCAAGGGATGCTAGGCGTGAAAGCGCGTCAGCTGATGCATTATCTGCTCGGTTGACTTAAGTGATGTTGAAGTATGAAAAAGTCTCCGCAAGTCCTTTGACTTTCTGGAGGTATTCAGCCATATTCGTGTCTCGCACTTCATATTCCCCATAATATTGCTTGACGACCAACTGTGAATCCCTATGAACATGAAGTGCTTCTACTCGCATAGCTTTTGCAAGGTGCATCCCCACAATAAGGGCTTTGTATTCGGCTTCATTGTTTGAGGCGGGGAAGTCAAAGCGTAAGGCATAATCCACTATGAGGTTTTCAGGGCCGTGTAGGATCAAGCTAGCTCCACTCCCGCTTGAATTGGAAGAACCATCAACATGGAGGGTCCACGTAAAAGGTCGTTCTTTTTGGGGCAACTGTTCCTTGTCTTCAATGGGCAAAGTACATTCAACAATGAAGTCATCCAGGGCCTGTCCTTTGATAGAAGGGCGCGGCCTATAACTGATATCAAACTCCCCGGGTTCAATGGACCACGGGACTTGTCGCCCCGAGACATTGGGCTTGTGGAGTATTCGCCGCAGTGGTTTATCCGTTAGCACCGTTATAGAGTGAGATTGAAAGTAAGGTCGAAGCTTTCGGGCTGCAACCAGGAAAGCAAATGCGAGCTTCTCTGTATCTGGATAACGTAACTCCGCACCTTGTAGTACTTTGCTTACATAGTAAATAGGGAGTTGCTTGCCGTCTTGCTCTCGAACCAGTACTGCACTTACAGCCGAGTCTGCTATGGCAAAATACAAGAAGAGCTCCTCCCCAACAAGTGGTTTGGAGGGGAGCGGGGGTGCTGATAGATAATTTTTCAACGCTTCAAAGGAGGCTTGACATTTGGCGGTCCACTCAAAGTTTTTGATGTTCTTCAAAGCCTTAAAGAAAGGTAAACATCTCTCTGCAGACTTGGAGAGGAACCTGCTAAATGCCGCTATCCGTCCAGTAAGTATTTGCACTTCTTTCACTCTATTTGGGGCGGTCATGCCTTGTATAGCCTTGATTTTTTTAGGGTTGGCCTCTATTCCTCTGTATGAACCATGAAACCTAGGAACTTGCCTGACGAGACCTCGAGTGCACATTTGGCTGGATTGAGCCGCATCTTATATTCGCGCAAGAGGCTAAAGCATCCTTCAAGATCGGCAATATGATCTGCCGCACAGAGGCTTTCGACGAGCATGTCGTCGACATATACTTCCATAGTTTTTCCTAGTGAAGGCTTAAAATCATATCGACGAGTCGTTGGTATGTGGCACCCACGTTCTTTAAGCCGAAAGGCATGACTTTATAACAAAATAGGCCTTCATCAGTGATGAAGGCCATTTTTTCTACATCGTCGTGGAGCATGCGAATCTGATTATAGCCGAAGAAGGCATCCATGAAGCTAAGCAACTCATGCCCCGAGGTTGCATCTATCAACGTATCGATGCGGGGCAGAGGATAGCTGTCTTTGGGGAAAGCCTTATTTAAATCAGTGTAGTCTATGCATATTCTCCACTTGCTCATCCCAGCCTTTGGAACCATGACCACATTAGACACCCACTCTGGATAGTCCACTTCAGCAATGAAGCCTGCTTCTAAGAGTTTGTCAACTTCCTTTTTGATGATCACTTGCCGCTCCGGGGCAAAGGATCGCTTTTTCTATTTCACAGGTTTGCAGCGCGGGTTGACTGAGAGACGATGGGTCATTATGGAGGGATCTATTCCCGGCATATCCACCGCGCTCCATGCGAAGACGTCCGCATTAGAGCGAAGGAAGGATACTAGTCGATCGCGAAGACCTGGTTCCAAGGTGGAACCTATCCTTAACTGGCGATTCTCGTCTTCTCCTAGCATTATGGAGACAAGTTCTTCTACTGGCTCAGCTCGCCTGAAAGTATGCTCATCTCGCTGGTCCTCAATGGCAAGCGCCTCTTCCACTCTGCAAGAAGCCATATAACACTTGCGTGCTACAGCTTGATCTCCCTTGACCACACCAATTCCATCAGGAGTTGGAAATTTCATGCATAGGTTAAACGTTGAGGCTACAGCTTGCAATTTGTTGAGGCCCGCTCGTCCTAATATTCCATTATAGGCCGATTTGACCTTGACTACCAGGAAGTCGATTGATTGAGTAGCTTGGAGCGGGTGCTTCCCGACAACTACTGTGAGGGGAATTACACCCTCAACTGGCGCAGATGCTCCTGTGAAGCCATATAATGGCGAGGCTACGGGCCGTATTCGATCTCTTGATATCTGCATTTGAGAGAAGTCTTATTCGAAGAGTATATCAGCAGAGCTACCTGTATCCACCAAGATGCGTTTAATGACAAACGCATCTATTTGGAGGGAGATAACCAGAGCATCGTCATGCGGAATAATGATTTCTATGAGGTCTGTATCATCGAAGCTTAGAGTGTTGGCAATCCTGGGGCGCTTAACGGGTCCCTACGTCAAATTGACTTATCTTGCATAAGCCTTTCGGGCTGATTTTGATGTTCCCCCAGCACTTAGGCCTCCAGAGATTGTGTTTATTACCGGGGGGTCCTTGGGGACTGACTCCTCGTGCCTTCTTTGACTTCCGCCTCGCCGTCCTCCCTGGAGTTCATTCGCCTTGACAAATTGCTTGAGGTGCCGCTTCGCGATAAGGTTCTCGATCTCACGCTGAAGAACTTTACATTCTTCAGTGGTGTGACCATGATCTTTATGGGTATGGCAGTAGAGCTGGGCATCTCTTTTATCGGCAGGCATCCTCATCGGCTTTGGCCATTTTAAGATGTTTTGGCTTTTGATCTGGTTGAGAATATGCTCCCGAGACGTGGTAAAAGGGGTGAGGTGTTTAGAAAGGGTTGCCCGTGAGCGTTTAGGCTCTTCGGGTAACCTCCCTTCCGGACGGTTACGCCTCTTCTGCCCAGAAGTCCCCTCATCCTGGGTGGTCATCGAATCTTCTTCAGCTCGAATGTACTTTTCTACTTGGTCAAGTAAATTGGACATATTCTCTGGGGGTCTCTTATTCAATGAGAACCGCAATGGCGTCCCTGGTTTCACACCCTTGCCATCGCCGCAAAAGTCACCCCGGGATCGAGGTTATCGATGAAAAGTTTCTCGGTATTGAAACGGGCGTAGTAGGATTTCAAGGACTCCTTGGGACCTTGCACGATACAAAAAAGAGCCGAGGAGTTCTTCCTCTGTATTCGACTTGTCAAGAAATTACTGCGGAAAGATTCTACCAACTGGGCCCAACAGGATATAGAGCGGGGCGCGAGGTGTTGGAACCATACATGCGCGGCTCCCTTCAGTGTTACAGGGAACGCTCGGCACATGATCTGATCAGGGACCAGATGTAGGTTCATCCCTGAGGTAAAGCGAGCCAAATGTTCCATTGGGTCTCATGTGCCATCATAAGATTCACAGAGAGGCATCTTGAAGCTTGGTGGTGTAGGAAAGCGATCAACCTCTTCAGTGAATGGTCACCCAATGATGACCGGGGCCCTGGTATATCGTTCAGCACGATGTTCACCAGGATAATAATAAGTGTCCTTGGTAGAATGAGCTTCATAAAAGCTTTCTTCTTGCCTCCGGGACCTTGGGTTACGTCTTTCATCATCGGACTGCCCATCTTCTTCGTGCATCACATGCTGATTTGTCCGCTCCAGAGTCTTCGAAACTCTTGGTTCGGACTGCGGAGGTGGTTTGTTAACAACTGCCTGCAACTGTTCAATGGATTATTGCATGGCTCGAAGGACAGCCATCAAGTCGGCTTCGTTGTTCATGACTGGTGGAGTTGTGCGGATAACACCAGTTGTGAGAGATTCAGATGTGCCGAAGGTTTGAAATGGAGGTAGGACACTGCTTTCAGAGGGAGGAGTGATCGTCACAGCCGGTGGTACTACGGTTTCGAGTGCTGATATCGCTGCCACGAATGGTGATATTACCGTAGGGATCGGTGGTGGCAGAAGTACTCCACCTAACTGAGCTTGCGAATTAGGATTTTGAGACATGGTCGATTCACGAATCTCGGTCCCACGGATGGCGCCAAAATGTTATGGATGAAATCCGGAACTTGATTTGTGAATAGACCTGCACAACAAAGAGACAACACCGGTGACTCGCCGGAAGAATTTTCTGCGGAAAATCTCCGATGCTTAAGTCAGAGAAAACTCAAGATGGGTTTAGTGCAAACTCCAAATAGAAGTTACTTACCTTCCAGCACCTTTCTTCCCTCCTTTTATATGGCTTTCTACCTTGTGGGTAGTTATTTTGATAGTTATTTCCCATTGATTTTGGGAGTTACCAGATTCATGGGAGGTTATTTTCACTAATGGGCAGTTAATACTACTAAGTGGAGATTTATTACCATAATGGTGGGTGGTTAAGGCTTTCCACTTCCTCATTAGTGGTTCTGATAGTTTTGGTGCTACAAGATGGTGCCACGTGTTACCATCTTGTGGGTAATACTTTTCTTCTACATCAAGTGATCATGATTGTCACTATATAAGGTTTGGAGGAAGATTCCAATAACACAAATAGCAGCCAAACTTTGTTCTCCAAGAAATAAGGATCATTTACCGTACACTCTGCTTGTCGTAGCTTTAGTGACAAAAGATTATCAGTAAAACAATTTTGTTGATATTGCTTAAATTTATATTGATAATCTTTTGTCCCTAAAATGTATTCAACGACATTTTCCGTTACCGCTGAGAATACACAAATGATATTGATCCCGTTTCAAGCACTTCAAACTGCCTTTCGTGCTTAATGAGTGTATCCAAGAGAAAGGCCAATGTTGTGATGTGAATCTAAATACGAGAGCAGTGGAGCTGATGATACGAGGGCTTAAGCAGTAAAGATTCCACATTGGAGCTGACATATGAAACAGACAATTTTACCTCAGGATATATGAAAGGGCAGTGGAGCTGGTATGAGAGCTTAAGCAGCAAAATTTCCACATTTTGCTGACTTCCTAATTGCACCTCTTGAGCATGAAGATGGGTCAGGAAGGCTCATCTTTTGACATTTGAATCTTTGTTGTGGTTAATTAACCCATTTGTTCAGGCTGGTATTTCGTACTTCGTATACACAAGCAAGCTTGTTGAAGAAAATGCTGATATTACAGAGGCGCAAGTCAGGTAAGAAAAATTTTGCACATATTTGTTACACAATGAAGCTCAGAAAAAGAGCAATTTCCAGCTGCCTTTGGTTTCCTCCCCTCCATTTTTGTAGCACGCCCGAAACTGATATTACTTTAATGGAGTACGTGCAGCGTTTGGTCAGAAACCAAGATTTCGATTCTCTTAAAAGGAATCAACTTACAAGGTTTCCTTTATAATCACAGTTCGACGTCATAAACAAAAGTTGTACTCAGGAAGCAAAAGTTACAGGAAAAGGAAGCCATACCCCCAATACACACACACACACTCTCTCTCTCTCTCTCTGCCCCGGAAAAAAAAAAGAAAAAAAAACTTAAACATACCCAAAACAAGGCAAAAGCGAATCGAAAAATAAAAGCTAACCTTACAGGCGTCGTGACATACAGACAATTAGGCATATTGGTAGGAGTTAATGCTTGTGCATAGAGAGGTGATCAACCGAGGACGGCGTAAATAGTCTGTACCGCTGTGAGGGCAAAAAGGATTAAGGCAGCAATGACTGATATTAGCGTCCATGGACTACTAAAATAGTCACGTCTCAGAGATGCTAAATGTCTAGTCCATTGGCTGTTGCAGTACTCCTCCACCTTATGCCATTGTTTCCAAAAGGTAAATTCTCCCAGAACAACTTCTTCACATTTAGTGTTAAACAGACGCGTGGCATCTTCACTAGCACCCAAATGGTTCTCAAGCACTCCTGCCTTTTCAAGCACTTCCACATCTTCCTTTGTGTTTATGAGTGTGTCCATAAGAAAGGCATAGAACGTGATGTGACGAGAAACACTGGGCGATCATTGCTCGAAAGCAATCAGGTTTCTCAAGAACGGCTCTGTTGAGTCATATATGCACTGTTTTGGGATCTCAAAACTAGTTCTACCACACAACTGAAAAAACCAAGTGTAGCAACAAGTACGCGACTTGGATCATAGATGCAACATTTTGGAATATTATCAGATGTACCTCCAGGACTAGTACCACCCAAGAAAGAGAAGCGGAAAGAATTACTGAAATTCACGCAAATCTGGTCTCGTCCCTTTCCCACTTCAAAGTACACTCCTGCCCTATCGAGATCAATGGCAGAATGTTTGATGATCGAATCGGTGTTCTTTTGTTGTGATGCTGCGGTATCACAAGGCAGGTAGCGGTCATGTAAGAAACCAAGAATATGAGCACAGGAGTTTCAGTTATGACACCCTTCGGTATTTCGAGCTTAAACTTCAGCATGTTGCCAAAGAAACTAATTATTAGATCAGCAAGAGAGTAAGATTCTCCCCTGATCAAGTCAAACAATGTCTGGAGAACGAACATGGGAATCTAGTTCTCCAGCAGCAGTAAGTCGTGTCTAACGTCGAGGAATACCAAAGTATTGCCCAAAATAGGATCACCAATTTGGGGTTGATCCACTAATTTCCTCCTGTAAAATAATTCAAGAATGAAACAACCATCAACAATCAACATTTCAGCGAGGCTTAATCCCAAAATTATAACCTCAAGTTTATCTTCATTACAACTTTAGTATCCAAGTTTATCTCCATTACAACTTTAGTATACAAGTTTAAAGGCGGGTCAACGAAGTATCCAATTTTAAAAAAAAAATGTACTAAATTAGTATTTCAGTTAACAGATGATAGATGCCGTTAGAAAGTCAGAGGAGTAGGACTGTCATTATTAAAAAAATAACGTAAAGTCTATCCACGTGGCCATGTGGCCATCCTTTTTTATATTTCCGATGCAAATTAATTATTGAATCAATGTACTCTCTTTCTTCTTCTTCTTCTCTCTCTCGCGCACAAACCCATCTTCTTCTTCCCAATACTTTCAAATTGAACCCAAAAGCTGAAAACCTAAATGAGATTTTTCAAATGGAAAAAATTCCATTTGATAAAACTAAAAATTGTTATCAAAATTCACATCAAACCCTTGCCTAATGCCTGTATTAAATTATAGCAGTATGCAAAGCTGTTGCATTTTTCTCCATCTCATCACAAAATTTTTGCAACCCACCCACCGAGTGGCACTTCTGAACCAAACCGAAAACTGTAGATACCAACCACCCAAAAATCCAGTCATCAGTGTAATGGAGGGGTGACGGCACGACAATGTCTAGTTGTTACGATGGCAACAAAGGTGGGTCATCATGGGCGTCATCAAAGGTCGGTCAAGGCAGTGGTATGGTGGAATGAAGGAAGAGAAAAGAAGAGAAGCGGAGAGACAGAGAGAGAGAGAGAGAGAAGAAGAAGAAGAAGAAGAAGAAGAAGAAAATAGAGAGAGAAAGTGTGTGATGGGTCTTCATGTGAGAGAGAGAGAGAGAGAAAGAGAGAGAGAGAGAAAGAAAGAAAAAGAAGAAGAGAGGAGGAAGAATAAGAAAGAGAGAGTGTGTGTGGGTAATGGGTATGCGTGAGAGAGAGAGAGAGAGAGAGAGAGAGAGAGAGGAAGAAAAAGAAGAAGAAGAGAGAAAGAGAGAGAGAAATAGAAACTGTGTGATGGGTCTGCATGTGAGAGAGAAAGAAGGAAAGAGAGAGAAGAGAAGAGAAGAGAAGGAGAAGAAGAAGAAGAAAGAGAGAGAGAGAGTGTGGGTAATGTGTATGCGTGAGAAAGAAGAGAAAATAATAAATGTGCATTGAAAATATAAAAAAGGACAATCAATTTGCTTTGAAAGGTAAAAAAGGACGGTCCAGGTGACTATGTGACAACTCTATGTTTTTTTTTAATAATGACAATTTTACCTTTCTGATTTTTTAACGGGCCGATAGAGACAATTTTACCTCTCTGATTTTTTGTGATCTTCCTTATCTTTCAGGCGTTCGTCGTGCTTGTGATACGAGCCGATAGAGACAATGCAAGGGGTATAAGCACTTTCCTTCAGCTTCCGAAGCTTTTGAGGGACCCTATAAATGGAGGCTTTGAAAGGCAGTTGCGCCTTCTCGTCGCTGACGTCTTCCATGATTTTGGTGATGGAATTATGGAGCAAATCTTGACGTGTCGCTTCGGTTTTGTGATTGCTTGCCTGATAACTAGCCATGACGGGAAACATTTGTGGAATATGGCATTGGGTAGATGAAGCTTTTAGGCAGTGCCTTTGAGCTCTTCTGCAGTATATTGCATGGATTTGAGATATCGCTGTCCGGGCATATTTGAAAGGAAATTTTTTTTACTGTGACTAGAGTCGTAGGAATGTAATTGCTACCCTTCATATAGCGACATTCATTATAGCTAAATATTTTTAATTTTTTGTTTTAATGATGCTAAAAAGTTTTGTTAAGAATTATCGCAGAAAGTGTTAGCAAAAAAGTCACTAAAAATAGTTAGTGATAATTGTACTAGGGTAGCAGCTACATTCTTACAATCAGTATAATAGGAAAAAAAAAATCAATTTTAAACTACAAATCTATCTATAACACTTGTGCACAAACATCTGTTGCTATTAACATTTACAAATATTTGTATGTAAAATTTCAGCTTTAGCTGTAGAAGATCGAAAAGGTTTGTATATATAGTTAACTTTATAGTTGAGTTTTAAACTTGAAAAAAATTTAGCCACCACCCACCCCATATATAGAAGATAGTACAATGGCATTCATATTCAAAATGCCCCGAGAGTCCGAGACACACCATATTTTAAGATAAACAATCTCTATGAACCTTTATATCTTTCTTCATTCAATTCATCTTATTTGAAACAACTACGTACGAAGAGACATCGCAGGAAATTTATCTTATACTCCGTATTTATGAATGGTTAAGAATAAGCTATTATGAAAGACCGATCTCTTCTTAAAGAAAGTCTACGTAAAGCTGGGATGCCAAGGGAACTTGTTTCATGAGAATTGGAATCTCACAACTCAACTGCAGAATTATCACTGCCTTCAAGTCCGACAGCATCCTCGAGGAAGGAAACTTGTTTTACTTGATACACCAGGAAGAAGAAACGAATGAAGAAAACAATCCGTACGTATGGTGTTCCTAAGGTGGGAACAAGGAATTGCCTAAAAGGGGAATGGTAATTGAGCCATGCACAAGTTACTATGTAAATATACCATAGGAAAGGACAAAAGCATATAGTAGCATACTCATCATTATGTTATTCTAGAAAAAAAATGAATTTTCCTTCTACTCCTCGTAGAGCGATAAGTAATGGTCGCTAAAGATTTTTGTGCCTTTTATTTGGTGATGCTAAAAAATGTTATTAAGAATTGTCGCAGAAAATTTTAGCAGAAAAGTCATTAAAAATATTTAACGACTATCAATCCTTACTGTATACAGGGTTAAATGAAGATTCCTACAATTAAGGTAACAGTCAAAATTTGTTCTTTTGGAAATATGAGTGATTAAGTAAATCGATATGATACACATGTTGGAGACCAAATGATTACTAAAGCTTGCACCCTCCCAAATATGAGGAGACAAAGTAGGGTATATTGATAGAAGACTTTCATTCCATTTTTTTCCTTACAACTTCATCTCTCCACGTCTCGCCCTTGCACCTTACAATTGGTTGATTATATGGTCTTTTATAGCCTTTTAATGTAACTCCTAGACATGTAATAAAACTACAGCTAATCACTTAATATTATTACCCAACAACTTGCAGTAAGCACACATAACACTAATGTAGTTGTAACTTACATCACAAATGCACCACCAACACAAGATTATTTGATTTACTAGCATAAGTCACTAATGCACCACCCTAATAGCAAATGAAATTAATCATGTTAACATTAGTCACTAATGCACCACCCTATATGTGGAGCAACCCTTGATGTGTCGCTTCGGTTTCACGATTGCTTGCCTGAGAACCAACCATGACGGGAAGCACGTGTGGGATATGGCTTTGGGTAGATGAAGCTTTTAGGCAGTGCCAATGGAGCTCCTCTATTGTATTTATAGCATGGATTACAGATGTGGCTATCAGGGCAAGCAAAGTTGAAACTTCAAATTTGTCTATTACACTATTCGAAACATTTGCCATTAATAATGTTTATAAATCGACAAAAATGTCAGCTTTAGTCATAAAAGATCGAAAGGTTTATATTTAGTATCAATTTTATCAAAATAGCTGAGTTTTAAACTTGAAAAAATTTAAGCCACTACATAATCTATAGAACATAGATAACGACACCCATATTTAAATATCTAAGATGCACCCGATATTAAAGATGAACAATCATATGGCATTCATATTTTTCCCCCATTAAATTCATTTTATTTTTATGAATTACGTACAAAGAGTAATTGTAGGAAATTTTTCTCATAAATATTCATGAATGGTTAAGAATATGGTGTGATCTCTTTTAGGTAAAGGTGGGGTGCCAAGGAATTGGGATCATATATACAACGTGAAACAAAGAAACTATTCTTGCCCTTTGCATAAAGCATTGCCCCTCAACCGCAGAATTCTCATTGCCCTCAAGTCTGATACTATCCTCATCACTTGACACCAGGAACAAGAAACGAATAAAGAAAAACAATCCGTTGGAACGGTGTTCCTGCAGTGGGAACAAGGAATTGCCTAAAGAGGCAATGATTATTGAGCCATGCACACGGAACTCCATAAATATATACCATCCCAAAGAACAACATCTTTGTCTTTTATGGCGCCTACCTTTCTCTGCTTGTTCCTGTCTATGTAAGTAAATAGAGTTAGATTTCTCCAGTGTGGTGCTGTAATTGTTATATTTAGTAATGAAGAAAGGAATAAGGGTCACTTGACAGAAGAACAGTCTGCATCACATGGCCAGTGCAAAAGGAATTATCGCAGCTTTGGCCGACATGAGTATCCAAAGGGGTACTAAAAGATAGAATCATTTCCCAGTTATGCTAAGTGGCTAGACCAGTTACTGCTGCATTACGCCACCACTTTGAGCTGTTGTTCGAAAATATACTAGTGTGAAACAGATGCATGGTACCTTCACTGGCTCCCAAGAAAGAAAATTTTATGGCTACCATCTGGCTTGAAGAATCTTCGTCTTACCTTCGTACAGTGATAATTAATGGTCGCTAAAATTTTTTAGTGATTTTTATTTAGTAACGCTAATTAAAAAATACTGCTAAGAATTATCGATAAAATTGTTACCAGAAAAGTCATTAGAAACATTTAGCGACTATGATTGTCACTAAATACGAGATTGGAGGAAGATTCTAAAATCCAGATAAGTAGTAGCCAAAATTTGTTCCTCAAGAAAAAAATTTAGCTGCTACTTCAGTTAGAATCAATCATCTCTAAATGTTTCTAGTGACTTTTATTTAGTGTCGTTAAAAAAATGATGCTAATAAATAACCTTGAAAGTATTAGAAGAAAAGTCACTCGAAACATTTAGTGACAATTAATTGTCACTATACACAAAGTTGGAGAAAAATTCTTACAACTCCGGTAGAAACTAAAGTTTGTTCCTCTACTTATTGTAGTTTTAATAACAAAAGATTATCAATAAAAATATTTTGTTGCTATTGCTTGAATTTCTATTAACAATATTTTGTCCTTAAAATGCATTCAACGGCATTAACCATTACCACAGACGATACAGCAGATGTTCTTGATCCCTTTTCAAGCACTTCAAACTGCCTTTCATGCTTGATGAGTGTATCCATGGGAACAGCCAATGTTGTGATGTGACGCTAATTACGAGAGCAGTGGAACTGATACGTCGGATTAAGCAGCAAAATTTGCACAATGGAGCTGATATATGAAACAGACAATGAAAGGGCATCGGGATATATGAAATGGCAGTGGAGCTGGCACTACAAGAAAAATGGTCTTTAGCGACCGCGCCTGGCGGTCGCTAAAGGGTTTTAGCGACCGCGTAAGGGCGGTCGCTATAGCCCAGGTCGCTAAATTTTAGCGACCGCGTAAGGGCGGTCACTAACGCGGTCGCTATAGCCCAGGTCGCTAAATTTTAGCGACCGCATTTGAAGTTCGATCGCTAACTTTAGCGACCGCATTGACTATATTTAGCGACCGCTCTTAGCGGTCGCTAAATATTTATTAATTTAACAATTATATTTTTTAATTATTTTTTATTAAATTATATTTATATTTAGCGACCGAATTAGCGACCGCGACCGGCGGTCGCTAAATAATTTAATTTTTTTTATTGTTTATTATTATTTTTTTTAAAAATAATAAAAAATTTAGCGACCGCGTTGTTTAATTTAGCGACCATATATTGCGGTCGCAAAACCTGGATTTGCAAAAAAAAAAATTCAGGTCAGATAACCTGTTCAAAACCTGTCGCAAAACTAATATCAATTCACATCCAATCCAATCGATCCAAAAATCGATTTAACCTCTGTTGAAACGCTTTTGAATGAATGCGTTGAAAGCTTTCAACGCATTCATTCAAAATCATTTTACCCCCTGTCCCGCATTCATTCAAACAGCTGCTCACATTCATCAAAGTATAGATAAACGTTAACATATGCATTAAAATAATAGAATTCATACAGTTAAGTACCGATGATCAATTCAAAACAAGAAAATAACATTCATGGCAGATGAACCTAACCAAACCCCTATCTAAATCACTCGTCGGTAGAACAACCAGCCCCGTCATCATCTTCTTCATTCCTCGATGATGAAGGCACGTTTGATCCAACAACATCTTCATCGCCCCGGGGGTCACCGGCACTAAGATCATCGGTATTGCCCTGCACAAAGCTATACAAATGATTCAACATCATATATCTAATCAAGATCACATATAGAGCACAAAATACAGCAGGATATTGAGAAAATTTGTATTACATGTAGTTTAGGGTCCTTTATAATTACATAACTGTCACCGAGCATCATCCTCATACGCGCATCAAACATTGTATTGAAGCACTCTGCCAACGTCGCAGCCATAGCCGTCGCGTCTGCTCGAGGACCGGTACAGCTCGTCTCGCCTGACGATGCTGGTCTGTCTGCTAACAACGCTCGAGCGGACTGACGAGGGTGGCCGAGTATACGGTCCTTCCTAGGACCCCCAGTCGCGTCTGACCACAACGAGATATCGTCCACCGTCTGGCCACCGTTTGGCTGGGAGTTGGCCTGAACTCTCTCTCTAAATATACTCTGTATAAGAAAACGACAAAAATGTTAGAGAAATTCTATTGGCCACAATCGCAAAAAATGCAATAGGAATACAAAAGTATTGCTTAGTTACGTGCTCACCGCAAACTGCTCGGCGCTCTCAGACACCCACTTCCCATCATTATTCTGGTGTGTGCGCTCAAAATGGCGGAGCCTCGTAGGGGGCCTCCTGTCAGGGCCCTCCTCTGTCAACCTTAGCTCGTGCACGGCAAATGGACGGGAACTAGCACTGTGCTTCATCTTCTTCTCACTTTGAGTCATCTCCGTGCCTCGCTCACTCAGTTTCACCCAGTCTGGAGTACTCCAATGAGACACCAGGTGCCCCCACATGGTTCTGGAGAAGTACTCGGGATTGTGGTCTTTGGTCATAGATATATCTGTCGTACCCGCCCGAGCTAGCGCCCACCTCCTCGCATTCAGCATCCATTTCTTGTAGTTCTCGACACAATGCCACTCCCACGCCTGCCTCCCGAGTTCTCGCTCTCCGTCCGACTCAAATTTGAAATAGTCCTGAACATAATTCAACACAATTGAAAAACACAGTTAGCAAGAAAAATTCAGCGATAATGTACTTCTAAAACCGCAAAAGTAAAGCACATAAAAAATACTGCGCTCCTTACCAAAAACTTCCCCCAAACAAGCTCTTTGTCTGATTCCGTCCACGACCCCCACGTCGCATAAGGCTGTGGGAGGTGAGCCTTGATAATAGGACCGATCTTGGTCCTAACACAATCCTCAACAAAACTAATTACAAGAAATCACAAAGATACTTCCATTCCAATATAAGTGCATATTACAATAGAATTGAGCTTTGCAAATTAAAAACATACTAATTGTTTCGGACATGAGCAGTAACCCTCTGCTCCGGGGTGGCTGGAAGAGGTATTCCGCGGGTAATACCTCGCGGTACAGATGAACTAGACGCTGCAGATGATGAAAAATGAAATTATTATATTTATATATATTGCAAGTAATTGCTTTCAATCCGACACAAAACTAATATCGTCTCACCATGTTCTGAAGCAACTAATGATGATGACGGCTGCTCAGTAGTAGTCGCATCACCAATCCTAGGGAGGGGGGCTGACTGTGCCGAAGCAGCTCCGCGACGGCCACCTCCACGACCTCGGGGTGCACTGGATCTCGGCATATCTACAATGTAGTTCGCCCGAATAATAAACAACTTAAGTGCAGAACTAAGTATGCTAACAATGTGGCACTGCCGACTATAAAAGACAACCCAAATTAAATAGTCAACCGCCATCAATTAATAACTAATTCAATTTAAATAATAAACAGGCATGTCTAAAAGTACATTGACAAGAATTTTTTTACTCCAAACAGTCAATCACTATCACTAATAGACAACGGAACGTCTTCCTCCTCGTCGT
Organism: Escallonia herrerae; assembly: GCA_033070095.1. Lineage (NCBI taxonomy): Eukaryota > Viridiplantae > Streptophyta > Magnoliopsida > Escalloniales > Escalloniaceae > Escallonia > Escallonia herrerae. The sequence continues at coordinate 170,973 of JAVXUP010001184.1, forward strand.
CATCGTCATCCCCTTCATCTTCATCGTCTTCTTCTTCGTCGTCAATGTCTTCCTCAGTATCGTCGTCATCGTCATCGTCATCGTCATCACCATCATCATCACGGAGGGGTTCGGCATCGACGTCTTCTTCAGCATGGCCTAAATCGCAAAGAGGCTCATCAACAACATCGTTATTCTCTTGAAGCGGTATCACTGTGGGAGCATCATCCTCTTGGTACATCTCAACGAACACATCATCATTAACAAAGCCTCTTTTGGTCTTGATAACAGTTTGCCAATTTGGATCCTTCCTTGTCACACCCTTTGCATAGAAGACCTGCGTTGCCTGAGCTACAAATACAAATGGTTCGTAGGATCCGAGCCTTGACCTCATCTTAACATCTACAATCCCATGTCAACTAACTCGAATACCAGCTGTAATGTCAAACCATTTGCACCTGAACATTACCAGTCGATTACTGTTGCCATAATAGTCTAGTTCAACAACCTCCTCCAACTGCCCATAAAAATCACGTTCGCTATCATTATAACAGTCACCTTTGATCAAAACTCCACTGTTTTGGGTTTGTTTAGTAAGGTCAACTTCCATCGTGTTAAACCTAAACCCGTTAACAATGTACCCTTTATGACACGATACTAGTCTACTTGGGCCAGCAGCAAGCAACTTGAGACGGACATCAACTCCATCATGGATGGTCTACAACAACAAACAATTTGCACAGAGTATTAGCTTATCACATGCGGTCTATATTAGAAATGAACTGTAGGTTTTAAAACTTACGCGCTGTCGGAACCACTCATGGAACGCGTTGTTTCGCATTTTTTCAAGTTGTCCATCTGATATCACAGGGTTTGCTAATAACACTTCCTCATCATATTCACTGCATGTTATATGGCATTGTCGTTATATTATGTGAGTAAATACTATGAGAATGAAGGTATGTACGCAATGCTTACACTATGAATGGTGCAACTTCAGTACAATTCATGAGAGCGTACAATGTTGCGGCAATATACTCCTCCTCGGATAGATATCGACTGCTACTTGCTCCAAGTGCACGACCAAGATGCTTGAATATGGAAAGACGCTCATCGAATTCTGTGTCGACACTATTGTCATTGCGACCAAGTCGATTCATCTTTGTATCAACATCAGTCTCAAAGTAAAGGGAACAGAAGTTGGTAAGCTCCTCAAGGATGTAAGCCTCTGCAATTGAACCTTCAACTCGGGCTTTGTTTCGCACCTTTTTCTTAAGGTCAAACATATACCTATGTAAGAAATAAGGATTGATTTCAGTAATCAACGCATGTGTGCAAGAATGAAATACAATTTAAAGATGGATGGGCGACATCACCTCTCAAATGGATACATCCATCGATACTGCACAGGTCCGCCCACTCTAGCCTCATATGCTAAATGAATGGTCAAATGCTTTATCGAGTCAAAGAAGGACGGGAGAAAGATTTTCTCTAACTTGCACACTGTCTCAACAATGTTTTTCTCAAGAATCTTAACATCACTCTCTCGGAGCACCTTTGAGCACAAATCCCTGAAGAAATGACTAAGTTCAGTCAATGCTTCATTTACTGGTTTCGGCAAGAGGTCACGAAAGACAATTGGTATAAATCTTTCCATGAATACATGACAATCGTGACTCTTTAGACCATAAAACCGACAATCTGCAAGGTTGCAACAGCGTGATATATTAGATGCATAGCCATCTGGCAACTTCAACAGTTTTACCCACTCGCACACCTGTTGTATATGCTTTTTATCCAATGTATATACTGCTTTGGGCAAAACCAGCTTACCATTAACCATTCGTGGATGCAATTCACGCCGTATACCCATCACCTGCATATCTCTGCGTGCTTTTAAGTGATCCTTTGATTTGCCCTTGACATTCATGACTGTATTAAACACATTTTCGAAAACATTTTTCTCAATGTGCATAACATCGAGATTGTTGCGCAGAAGGAGGGTCGGCCAATAAGGTAGCTCCCAAAAGATGCACATTTTCTTCCAGTTGTGTTTTTTTCCAAAGCCAGGAAGTTTTAGACTAGCACCACACTTTCCAAATGGTACCACATCCATGTCAAGGTCCTTTACGCACATATACACTTCCTCGCCAGACAATCTGTCACGTGTTTCAAGGCGACGCTCCACAGTTTTATCAAACTTATATTTTTGCCTTCGAAATGGGTGATTAGGTGGTAAGAATTGTCTGTGACACCCCCAAAAGGAAGCCTTCCCCCCGTGCTTTAAGGTGAAAGCCTTACTCATTTTCATACAATAAGGACATGCCAACCTACCGTGTGTACTCCACCCACACAACATACCGTATGCAGGGAAGTCATTGATAGTCCACATGACTGCTGCCCTCAAGTTGAAGTTCTGTTTAAGAGATGCATCAAATGCTGGGGCACCAACTTCCCACAGATTTTTTAATTCATTGATCAACGGCCGCAAGTACACGTCTATATTTCTACCCGGGCTCGTAGGTCCAGGAATGAGTAATGATAAAAACATGAATTGTTTCTTCATACACATGTCCGAAGGAAGGTTATACGGGACAATGATCACAGGCCACGTAGAGTAGGGTGTGCTAGAGTGCCCAAAAGGATTAAACCCATCGTTAGCGAGCCCAAGTCGCACATTTCAAACTTCTTCAGCAAAAGATGGGTGTCGATAATCAAATTCCTTCCATGCCTCTCCATCAGCAGGGTGTCTTAATAAATCGGAAACTTTGCTGCGGACGTGGCTATGCCATCTCATGTGCTCTGCCGTTTTAGAAGAGTGGTACAACCTTTGAAGCCTTGGTGTCAGTGGGAAGTACCACAATATCTTCCATGCTATCTTTCTTGTATTCCCACTGGTTTGTTTATATCTTCCGTGGCCATAAACCGGACACTCGCTCAAGTCATTGTTCTCCTTCCAAAATAAGACACAATCATTATTGCAAGCATCTATCTTTTGGTACCTCAAACCAAGTTTCATCATCATTTTCTTAGCACTATAGTACGTGTCAGGCAACTTCTCATCCTCTGGCAACATTTCTTTATTAAGCTTCAAAAAAGCATCAAAACCCCTATCACTTAGACCATGCTCAGACTTTAAGTGTAGCATCCTTGTCACAGCAGATAACTTGGTGTGCTTTGTACTTCCATTCCATATTGGCTCCTCAGAGTCTTGTAACAATTTATAAAATTTTTGTGCGCTCGGGTTTGGCTCTTCTTCCACATTAGGGTTACCATCGTTAAAATAGTTATCCCAATTAATCCCACTAGGCCCAGCTTCCATTACCATATGTTGATACTGGGAAAATCCCGGATCTCTAGGACTGTACTGTCTGAACTCAGCGGTGACCTCAGTGGGCACCCTCAGAATTGGTTCCCCGTGCTGAGTCCAATTCGTATAGTTACTCATAAAACCTCTACGGAACAGATCAAAACTTACATCGTTGGGGGTTTTCCAACTTAACAGTTGACAATCATTGCACGGACATTTAATCGTGCCGTCATCCACAAACTCCCGTTGATTCAAAGCAAATAGAATAAACCCGTTCACTCCCTGTCTAAACTCTTCTGATACCCCAATCCCACTTGGAGCAATCCTCCTTCGCATCCAACTTCTATCCACTGACATGATATATATCTCTCACTGCCTGGTAAACCTATACAAGTCGAGTTCAAAATTAACCTTCAATTTGAAAAATATATATTGAGTAGTCACTTACAAGTGAGTGTTAATCAGGGTTAAGTAGGGATGATTAGGGCTAAGTAGGGCATATTAGAGCTAAGTAGTGTTGATTAGTGCTAATCTAGGTAGCACAGACACGGACACTGTGTCTGACACCGATATCGACCGGGACATCGCAGAGAGGTGTCGGACACGTGTCTGAAGGTGCTGGTGAGGTGTCGGGGTGTTGGTAGTTGTCGGACACCATACCTAGACTCATATAAAGTGTCGGTACTGCGTAGGTGCTAATCAGGGCTAATCAGTGTCAATCACTGTTAATTAGGGATAATCAACGCTGATTAGTGCTATTTAGGGCTGATTAGTGCTAATTATACCTAATTAGGGCTTTTTAGTGTTCATCAGTGTTAATTATGGCTAATCAGGGGTGATTAGTGCTAATTAGGGCTATTTAGTGTCCGTCAGTGTTACTTAGGGCTAATCAGAGTTGATTAGCGCTAATTAGGGCTAGACTCATGTGTCGGGATGTCGGTAGTTGTCAGACACCATACCTAGACTCATGTGAAGTGTCGGTGCTTCCCAAGGGCTATTTAGGGCTAATCAGTGTAGAATAACACTAATCAGAATTAATTAGGACTAATCAGTGGCGGAACCAAAATTTCACCCAATGGAAGATGAACCTTATTAACTTAATTAACCTATGGTAGATGAACCTAATTAACCTAATTTCAACCCACCATTTAACTAAATCACATATCCGATATCTCAATCCAATTGGGTCCCATCCTCCATCAACAATCTCAATTCTCAAATGCTCAATGCACATTTAACAACCTAAAATCATCAACAGTCTTAATTCTCAAATGTACAACCAACAACCTAAAATTTTAATAAAATAATCAATGCTCAAATGGGCAAATAATTGTTCAAAATGCACATATCCAATATCTCAATCCAATTGGGTCCCATTCTCCATCAACCATCTCAATTCTCAAAAGTTTAATCCATAATTAACAAGTCAGACCAAGGACAATTTCACAAATCAAACATCCCAATTGATCATTTGCGACATCACAAACTCAGATTACACAAATCTGGCCATCACAAATCAAACATCTCAATTCTAGGGAAGACAATGGCAGAAAGCATATGACAATTAATCATAGGCTTCAGAAGAATTAAATGAAACACAAACCTTTTCAGGTTCTAGACTTACTTCTTAAAAGGCAACAAAGTTGATCCGCTGCTAAAACTGCATGTAAACATGGCACGCTTATCAAACCTTTATGGAAGAATTTGAGGAAATTCTAACGTATTTAATGAGAATTCAAGCTTGAACAATTGAAACAGAAAACCCAAATGGGCCAGAAAGAAGAAGAGAGAAGAATACTATTTTGATAAAATTATTGCAAACTTACACTAACAAATTCTCAAATCCACTAACTCCACATGAAATTTTCACTTATGATTCCAAAATCGATAATTTCAAATCAGTTCATAGATCTGAGATTTCACTAAGAGATTTCTTTTAAATTAATAATTTTTTTACAAAAAATCAGAAAACCCTAAATCAAGAAAATTGGAACATAAACACTAATACGGTCGCTAATACGGTCGTTAAATTATGCTTTAGCGACCGCATTTGTGGCGGTCGCTATTACTGTCGCTAAATTATGATTTAGCGACCGCATTTTGTGGCAGTCGCTAAAGACCCTTTTTCTTGTAGTGACCACCGCTAATTTCTCTCTGGTTAAAACTCTAACACTCATATTGTCTAACATCAAGCCTCAACAACACTTCTATCTCTAGTGAAAACCAATACAGCAGTTGACCTCACGAACAAAAGAAAAAACGAATCAAAATCAAGCAAGCAGTACTCTCCAAGCTACCTACTTGCTTTTGCAGTCAGCACATTCCCTGTTCTCTGGTAATTTCAGCAGTCCTTCAAGTATCTGCCAACAAAACACCCAAGATGTACTTATCACAGTGTAAACCAAACTATGTAACAAGGAAATAATGGACCGGGTAGTGCTTTAAAAAAATCCAACAAAAATTAGTTCCTTTTTAATTAAGGAAGAAAATAGTTTTTGAATTCAACTAAACTACGGCTTTGTTTCAAATTATTGAGTCAAAGCCATGTCACACAATCTTTTGGGATAGTCTTTCAGCTTAGTCATTTTTTTTACAAATTTTGAGATCTATCAGAAACAGACAAGTTTATTCTACTTTGAGCTAAATTCGACATTATAACCTGTCCAATTCTATCTGTACTTACGATACCTATTTGTGCTCACTGATCCGCTCGTTTTTTACCAACCTTTTCCATTGAAATACAACCAAGAAAAGGAATAAAATCATCTGGATGTGCTCTAAAATCCTAAAATCATCCAGATTTTACTTGAAAATCTATAACAAAGTGATAACTAAGTTAAAACTCGCAGGTGACAAATCCTATTCAAATTATATTTCGTTTGCTAATTTTATGAAAATAGTATTGTCCTAAATATTTTTGTGATGATATCCCTTGAATATCTAATCACTATCACATTGCATGTAAACTCAACTCAATGCTCATTCATTCCTTGGAAGGATCACAAGCACATAGATTATTTTTATAGGTGATAGTTATTGTGAACCAAGTGAATTGACTATCTCACTTCTTTTGCCAATGAACAAGTTTGAAATATCATGCAATGATGATCTCAACAGGAGAAAAAGAGTCAAGTTGTACATTCTAGTTCCCTTCATAGGAGTAAGAAAGGCAATATAAGAAGCCAGCGAACTGTACTTAAGTCATAGGCACAAATCATACGCCATGAAACTTCATGCCAACTATTGGAGTGGATGGAGCTAATTTTGCAAGTGTCCAACAATTAGTTGTCCTCATACCTTTCGCAACTGCTACCATTTTATTCTAGAGGAGTTACAACTCACAAAGTGGACCTCATGCAGACATCCTGGCATCACCAAACACTTATGACAGCTAGGATATGAATAACCTGCAAATAATAAGCACTTGGTTTTCTTCCTAACATCAGACTCTTTGACATGATAAGTTCAGAAACTAATTGGCCCAAAAAGCTTTTTCTGAGTGTAGTCTTGTGTCAAAATTCAGAGAACTACTAGCTACCCATACAAGGGAAAAAATCAGAAAAGACAATTTGTTACTTTTTCCTCTTAGAAATTTATGAGAACCCAATCACGACAGATCGAAAAACATATTACCCGCCAATTAAGCGCTCTAACCACTTGCTTGCCGAAAACAACACAGAATTACGGCGAAAAAAAAACACGAATAAAAAGGTAATTGCAAACCATACATCACAAAGTCAGCAGAAAGCCAGAAACCCATGCTTGTTCAGGATTCTACAGTTACGCATTAAATCATAACCCATGCTTGTTCAGAATTCTACTTGTAATTAGACGAAAGGGACATGGGTTCAAGCTTTGCCTTATTTCCACGGTTCAAGAAAGAACAGCAATAAGGATGCCTAACCAATGATATAATGTTAATGAGTACCCTAGTTATGCATGACAAATTCTGAAGTATCAAACTCAAAACATGAAAGTAAGACTAAAATTATGACAAAAATGAAAGAATTGATCATCAAAAGAATTGAACATAAACCCAAGACAAACCCACATCAAATTTTACGTTATCAAAATTTCTAAGCAAAATCTAACAAGTGCACGAGTTCATAAACAGCAGAGGCAACTGCTGTATTGGTTTTCACTAGATCTTGAAACAACAAGACCAAAATCTAATTCAGTTAGAGAAAAAGTTGCATCAGGAGTACTACCACCTACTCCAGGCTGAAGAAGCCTTCTATTACCAAAAAGTAATTTTAGCACCAGGGTTCTGTCTGTGCACGTCTATGCTTCTTTCATGAAATCAGTGAAAGCCTTTGATTTCTATGGTACGATATGCTTCATGAGATTGTTCTCTATCAGCATTTTCATTTTAGTATCGTACTATACAATCCCAATTTGTCAAATTAAGATGTTCGCAGCATCCCTCTACAAGAAGTAAAGTAGAATTAACATACCAATGAATCAGAGACCTCCACATGTTGCTTGAGTTTTTTACATCGGGTAGAGAAGGTCAGCAGCAGCTTGGGGCGGCATGTTCGAGGCAAGGCCGCAGCGACGACGTGGGCTTCTTGGACAGGTGGCCTTGGTCGACGGTGGTTGGTCGTCGCGATGGCGGCGGCAAGATGTGTACGGTGGTTGGTGGCCGCTAGAAAGGGGGAGAGAAGGGATAAGGGAATTTCGGGGAAGTGAGGGGAAAAATTAGGGCAAAATCAAAAAGAAAGGAGGTGGACTATTTCTAAACCATTAGCGACCGCATAAGACGGTCGCAAATGTCGGTCGCTAAAATAAGTTTTTGTTGACTTTTAGAATGTGTAGATATTTAGCGACCGCAAAAAATGCAGTCGCTAACTATAATTTAGCGACCGCGTATTGCTACGGTCGCAAAATGCGGTCGCTAAAGCCTTTGATTCTTGTAGTGTGGTACGCGGGCTTAAGCAGCAAAATTTCCACATTGTGCTGGTGATTGGCTGCCTTGACTTCCTAATTGCAACTCTTGCGCATGGAGTTGGGTCAACCAATTAAGACATTTGAAAAACCGGTTGAATGATGCGATGTAGGTTGAAAGCCTTCGTCAATCCGGAAAACCGGTTGAATGCCGTAGCTGCAGCAAGAGCTTGGCCTATAATCACAATGAAGCTTCAAAAAGAAACGTTTTCAGTTGCCTCTGGTTCCTCCCCTCCATTTCTGTAAATATTACTGTAATGTGTCTTCAGTCTTCACATACAATTGAAAACTTGTACTCGGGGAAACAGAAGTACAGGAAAAGGAAGCCATACTCCCATTACACGTGCGCACACGCACACACACCCAAAAACACCCAGACACGCACACCACTCCGAATGAAAAAACCGAACCCGACCGAAAACAAGGCAAAAGCGAATAGAAAAACGAAAGCAAACCTTACAAGGCCTAGTGATCATACACACAACAAGGCATATTGGTAGGAGTTAATGCGTGTGCATATAATGCAAAGAGACAGGTGATCAACCGCGGACGGTGTAAACGGTCTGTACCACTGTGAGGGCAAAAAGGATTAAGCCAGCAATGACTGATATCAGCGCCCATGGACTAGTGAAGTAGTCACGTCTCAGAGATGCTACATGACTAGGCCATTCGCTATTGCAGTACTTCTCCACCTCATGCCATTATTTTCAAAAGGTAAATTCTCCCAGAACAACTTCTTTACATATAGTGTTAAACAGATGCGTCGCATCCCAATTGATTCTCGAGCACTCCTGCCTTTTCATGCACTTTCACATCTTTCTTTGTGTTTACGAGTGTGTCCATAAGAAAGGCATAGGAAGTTATGTGACGAGGAATACTGGGCGAACATTGCTCGAACGCAATCAGGTTTCTCAAGAACGGCTCTGTTGAGTCATATATGCACAGCTTTGGGATCTCAAAACTAGTTCTGCCTAACAAACCAAATATAGAAACAACGACGCAAGAAAGAGAAGCGGCAAGAAGTACTGAAATTCACGCAAATCTGGTCACGTCCCTTACCCTCTTTGAAGTACACTCCTGCCCTATCGAGATCAATGGCCGAATATTTGATGATCTGATTGGTGTTTTCTTGTTCTGATGCGGCAGTATCACGAGGCAGGTAGCAGTCATGTGAGTAGCCAAGAATATGAGCAGTAGTTTCAGTTATGAAACCCCCCGTATTTCGAGCTTAAAGTTCAGCATATTGCCAAGTATCAGATCATGAAAACTGGAAGCTTGTACCACGCTGAAGTCAAACAGTGTCTGGAGAACAAACATGGGAATCTGGTTTTCCAGCAGTAGTTAGTCGTGTCTAACCTCGAGGAATACCAAGGTATTGCCCAAAATAGGGTCACCATTTTCTGGTTGATTTTCCTTTTTCCTGTAGAGTAATTCAAGAATGAAACAACCATCAATAAGTAACATTTCAGCAAACCTGACGTCATCATTAAGTTCGTGGGCTGCTGCATAGCAGGAACGTGCATGGGCTGCCATCTCTAAGATCTTGTCTGTTATATCCTTTATGGCAGCATCGGCTGGTTGATTTATTTTAGGCCTTACACGAGAAAGGAAGCTATGCATGTAGCTTTTTTTTTGTGATATTCCATCTCTTTCAGGCGTTCGTCGTGCTTGTGATAAGGACCGATGGAGACAATGCGAGGGTATAAGCACTTTCCTTCAGTTTCCTAAGCTTTTGAGGGACCCTAAAAATGGAGGCTTTGGAAGACGGTTGCGCCTTCCTGCCGCTGCAGTCTTCCATGATTAGAGTGATGGAACTGTGGAGCAAATGTTGACGCCCCGCTGCAGTTTCAGGATTGCTTGCCTGATAACCAGCCATGACGGGGAGCACTTGTGGAATATGGCTTTGGGTAGATGAAGCTTTTAGGCAGTGCCGTGGAGCTCATCCGTTGTATTTATAGCATGGATTACAGATGTGGCTGTCAGGGCAAATTTGAAACTAAAAACACAAATTTGTCTATAACACTACTCGTATAGAAACATTTGTTGCTAATAATGTTTATAAAAAGGTAAATTTTCAGCTTTAGTAGTTGAAGATCCAATAGTTTATACTATTAAAGCATAATATATATTGTTGTATCCATTCTCTGACAACTTAAAATTTTAGAGTAAAAAGTAACTTAATATGATACCAGAATTCTGATTTGATAAGGTCTTGAGTTTAATTCTTTTCGCTTGTATGTTCAGTGGTGATGGTGGTGCACCCTGATTACTCTCTTCACGTGCTTGCATGTGAAGGAGAGTGTAAAAGCATCTTAAGCTTTTAGAGAGTAGAGATGAAAACTCAGTGTCAACTTCATCAATTGAATTTTAAACTTGAAAATTTTTTAACCACCACCCAAAGTAAAGAAAATAGCTACAACAGCACTCATATTTATATGCCCAAGACGCACCAAATACTTAGGATGAAAAATCTCATGACATTCATATTTTTCCTCATTCATTTTATCTTACTTCTCACAAGTACGTACAAATCAAATCAACCGCAGAATTCGCATTGCCCTCAAGTCCGACAATATCCTCCTTTCACTTGACACGAGTAACAAGAAAGGAATAAAGAAAAACAATCCGTACCTACGGTGTTCCTGCGGAACGAGGAATTGCCTAAAAAGGCAATGCTTATTGAGCCATGCACACGGAACTACGTAAATATATATACCATTCGAAAGAGTAACTGCTTTGTCGGTCTTGGAACCTAGCTTTCTCTGCTTGTGCCTGTCCTTGCAAGTGATTAGGGTTTGATTTTTCCAGTCTGGTGCTCTAATTGCTCTGCTTAGTAATGATAAAGGAATGAGGGTCGCTTGACAGAAGAACAGTCTGCATCACTTGGCCAGTGCAAAAGGAATTATGGCAGCATCGGCTGATATGAGCATCCTAAAGACCAGAGGTGTCAATGAGCCTGGCTTGGCATCCCCAACCCAGGCCCATCAGGCTAGCAGAGAAAACTGGCTGGGCCCGGGCCAAGGGGTGAGGAAACGGGTTGGGCCAGAGAAATTGGATATCTAGGACCAGTCAAAGCCCTGGCCCTAGACCCAATTTTTAGTGCCCGGGCCCACAGTGTTTTTTTTTTCCTCCAAAAATTCTTATTATTTTTTTCTACTTTGCTGAAGAATTAAATTTAAGTTGAATATAAGTTTGTTGATAGGCCCTCCTAGTTTTATCCAGGTTTGGAATCGGTTGCTTATGAAGTTATATATATATATGTGTGTGTGTGTGTGTGAAAAATATCTATTTTTCTTGTAAACAGTCACATTTTCATATGCATTGTTTACTTTAAATACAATTAATTTGTTTAAAAATAATCCACGGCGAAAATGTAAACTATGTTGTGTGAAAAAATTTATTCTAAAAACTTGAAAAAAGTAACAATATTCGCAAATATATCACGATTATTTGCAAGATTCAAGAATATATATTAAATATCGTGATATTGGCGATTTTATCGTGATATGTAACGATTATATCGCTAGTTGAACCTCCTTTCTCTTGAAAAATGACAAAACGAAAAAATTTCTCTTGGTGGGATTCGATCACCAATAATTAGCACAGTTTCGTGCCACCAAATCAAGCTACCAATCTTCTTTAATTTGAGCAAAAGTATATATATATATATATATTAAGCCACAAAGGCAGGGCCAACATGGGGCCGAAAAACGGGCCAAAAGTGGTGTTAGCCCTATGGTTCGATAACCTAGGCTTACATCTTTTTTTGATGATAACTACACACTGATTATGTTCTAATGTGTGCTTTGAGTGGATTCTTAGTAGATATATACATGACACTCATGAAGACATATTTGAGAATTTGGATAAATGGATTGAAGCCAAAGAAGCTTAAAGTTATAGTGGATATACTATGAAAACTTCATCAAGTTCTATGCCAAAGAGCAAGAAAGAATGCAAAGGCTAAGTTACTACGATTATGATTGATCTTTACTATTATGTAACTAGTCTTGGTTTGATACTTGGATTGATGACTACGATCTAAAAAGACCTTAGGATACCTTGTGCATTGCAAGTGAGTTCATAACCTTTCACACAAGTATGGTTCTTGAAAATGAGTGAACTTTGGAGCTCACTCAGATTTTCTCAAAAACTATTTTGGTGCTAATCTTTTCATATCTTGATAAAACTTTTCATTATCTTTCCAACACAAAAAACGGCACCTTAATCCGATTTTTCTAGAGAAAATTATGCCCAAAATAGGAAAGGGAGTTCCTTAAGGCGGCCGATAGGCAGTAGGGTAATACAGTCGACTGTATTTGAATCCAGTCGACTGCATTGCAATGAAGTTAACTGCATTGGTCAAAATTCAGCTCCAACGGCTATTTTCGAGGATAAAACTCCAACGGCTATTTTTTAGGGAATACAGTCGACTACAATGGCAGTTTTGCTTACTTTTTGTCTATAACGGCGATATTTCATTTGCTCCCTATATAAATGATTTGGGGCTTCTTCATACACCATGAAAACCACATTCTAAGCCTCCATTTATTAGAGAAACATCAAGGCTCATAGATCAAACTTCTCTCTCTTCATCTTCATGATTTTACATCATTAAAAAGAGTATCGTTGTGAGCAATTCTTTAATTGAGAGTGAGCATTCTTCAAGTCATCAATTCTCTCATCTCTCCATTATACTAGAGCTTCAATTGTACTCATTTCCTTTCAAGAGGGTTTCTTTGTACACATTTGATCGTTGTAAAAGAATTGTGATCAAGGCTTGGGTTTGTCAAGTCTTGGGTGAGCGTTGTGGATTCAAGGCTCATGCTTGGTGTAGAAATATCATCAAGTGTTGTAAGGATTTTGATCTTGACCCGGAAGAAGATTGTTGTTAGTGGATTCTAGTGCTCTTGCAAGGGACTTCATTGAAGAGGTGGATATAGGCTTGAGGGCAGTTCAAGCCGAACTATTTAAATCTCCTTGTCAAGTATCTCTAACTCAATCTCTTTACTTATTGCTTTATAATTGCTTGAGATTGTGTAGTTAGCATCTTCATTGAAATATTGCTTGGCTTGATTAAGTTTCATGATTGTGTTTTGTTTAAGTTCCCCATTAATTTTTAAAAACCCTATTCACCCCCCTCTAGGGTTGTTTTATTGGTTTCAAGCGGGTCATAAGTGGGCCGGTCTAGGGTCGGTCTCTGGCCTGACCCGAGCTTTTTAGGGTAGGGCCGAGCGGGGCCTAGATAAATTAGGGAAAATCTTAGGCTTTGTCCAAGCCTTGGTCCAAAGCCCTAAAATATTGGGCCACTACTGTTCACCTACAGGGCCGGGGCAGCCCGCTTTTGACAACTCTACAAAGGACCACTAAAAGATCGAATCATTTCTCGGTGATGCTAAATGGCTAGATCAGTTACTGCTGCACTACGCCACCACCTTGGGCTGCTTTTCGAAAGTATACGCTCCAAAAGAACTTCTTTATCGGTAGTGTCAAACACATGCATGGTACCTTCACTGGCTCCCAAGAAAGAAATTTTTTTAGTTACTACACGAGTTAAATGAATCTTCCTCATATTTCTCATATAACGACAATCAATAGTCACAAAATATTTTTAATGACTTTTATTTAGTAACGCTAGTTAAAAAATATTGTTAAGAATTGTCATTAAAATTATTAGCAGAAAAGTCACTGAAAACATTTATCGACTATGATTGTCACTATATACTGCGTTAGAGAAAGATTCTTACAACTCGGATAATAGCCAAATTTGTTCACCAGGAAATAAGGATCATTTACTGTACAACGTCTCTGCTTATCGTAGCTTTAGTGACAAAATATTATCTGTAAAAATATTTTGTTTTTGCTTGAATTTTTTATTGACAATCTTTTGTCCTTGAAATGCATTCGGAGATATTTTCGGTTACCCGGAAAAAACTACAACAGATGATCTTGATCCCTTTTCAAGCACTTCAATCTGCATTTCGTGCTTAATGAATGTATCAGTGAGAAACATTACAACGCTCGTCAATTAAAAGTTCATAAAGAAATTATTAAAGCCGGCCATTGCCGGAGAAATAGAGATACAATTATTGGAGACATGAAAATTGAATTATTTTTCATTTTAGTTGACGAGTGTTGTGATGTTTCAGTCAAAGAACAAATGGGGGTTGTCTTGAGATATGCGGGCAAAAGAGAACGTGTGGTTGAACGTTTTCCTGGTATGTTGCTAGTACCGCTGCCTTATCATTGAAAGACGTGATTGACAGTTTATTTTCAAGGCATGAATTGAGCATTTCAAAAATTCGTGGACAAGGCTATGATGAAGCAAGTAATATGCAAGATGAATTCAATGGTCTTAAAACTTTAATTCAAAGAGAGAATGAAAGTGCTTATTATAGTCATTACTTTGCTCATCAACTTAGCTAACTCTTGTAGTCGTTGCAAAAAAAATATTCTCAGATTTCATTACACTTTAATTTGGTTGCTAAGTAAACACCGCGAGAGTTTCATGCAAATGAAGAGGCGCTCTTCGAGAAAGTGAAACCATTAGACTTGCTCATGCCCTTGATAGTGGTGATATCGCGAGTGGTCGATGTTTAAATTAAGAAACTAGCATCAAAAGAGTAGGAGAGACCCGTTGGGAATCACATTACGGTGCATTATCGAATTTGATTCATATGTTTGCCTCAGTGATAGGCATGCTTAATAAGGTTGTTAAGGATGCTATAGATTATGATTACAGAGGCAAAGCATTGAGTCTTTTGAATTCAGTTCCAACTTATGATTTTGTCTTCAACATGCATTTGATGAAAAATATTTTAGGAATGACGAATGAACTTTAACAAGCATTACAAAAGAAAGATCAAAACATTATGAATGCAATTAAGTTGGTAACAATAACAAAGCAACAATTGTAGAGCTTGAGAGATTATAGGTGGGAAGACTTGCTGGAAAAGGTCTCACAATTGTGTAAAACACGATATTGACGTGTTGGATATGGGTGCGAGGTTTGTCGCCCCGGGGAGACGAAAAAGTAATGTTGAAGAAGGTACAATTTTTTACCACTATCGTGTTGAAACTTTTTTGACGATTATTGATTTGCAAATCAGTGAGTTGAATAATCATTTCAGTGAGGTAACTACAGAGTTGCTTATTTGTATGGCATGTCTCGATCCAAGTGATGATTTTTTTGCTTTTAATAAGCAAAAGTTGATATGTCTTGCACAATTTTATCCATATGACTTTTTTCCAGTAAAACTTAAGGTACTTGAAAGTCAGCTCGAGACTTATATTATGGATGTGCGCTCATTTGAAGAACTTTATGAAGTCAAGGGAATTGGTGAACTAGCTATAAAGTTAGTTGAGTTGAAAAAGGATGTGATATATCATTTGGTGTGCTTGCTTTTGAGAATGGTCTTACTTTTACCTGTGCAACTGTTACTTTAGAAAGAGCTTTTTTTGAAATGAAGATAATAAAGACTCGACTTCGGAATCGCATGGGAGATGAATGGATGAATGATCGCTTGGTTTGTTACATTAAGAAAAATGTCTTCAAAGCTATTGGGAATGAAACTATTATCAAGCGTTACCAATTTTCAGGTCCTCATCGAGTAGTTATGTAGTATTTTCGTTTGTGAACACCAAAATATCTATTTTGTATTCCCTTCTTTTGTGTTGTAAAGAGTCTTTAGTGGCTCTCATGAAACTTAATAAGACCTTTTGAATACTTTGAAGTATGTTTTTTTGTGTATTATCAAAAAATGTACTATTTTTTGTATGTTATTTTACTTATAAAAAATTTACTGACTTCGATATATTTTTAGTACCCCAGGGTGAAATCTTGGTTCCGCCACTGCAGGATACCCTGCACTGGATTGGCATAATCCAGAACACAACCATGAGGGGAACATCGGTCACTAGGTTGCAAACCAGTCATGGGGATTCGCACATCAATAGTGCGAGAGAGCTTTATAGTATATCAAAATGGGGATTCGCACTTTTGATTTAATTGCAGATGGGCTGAGGCTGATCAAAAAAGACAAGAACTACTTACGGTGCAAGCCAGTTATTCGGCTCTGTTTGATTTTTTTTTTTCAATTTTTTCTCCAGTTTGTAAACGGGAGAAAATAAATGCGTTTGACAACACTTTTCGTTTTTTTTCCTTCAGTTTTGAAAATCAATTTTTAAAACAGGACTGTTTTTGAAAACTCTCATTTGGCATTTTGGGTTTTCAGTTTTTATTTTTATTTTGAGAGCACCACCTCTCACCACCACAGCCACCGCCCACTATCGTCCACCACCGCCAGTAGGCACCGCCTCCTGCCACTGCCACACCCCACCACCGCCACCGCAAATTATCACCAAGAAAAAACTCTAAATAAAAATTGAGTAATTAAACATTCAACAGAAAAATCAAAATAAAAATGAATGATCAAACACTCATTTATTTTTTGTTAAAAAATTTTTTTAACTAGTTATTATTTTTTTAGAAATAAAAAATTAAAACCGAAAGTGTTTTCAAAATTACGAAAACTTCAACAATAGTTTATTACTTACTCAAATTTGGTCAAAGCACGTTTATTCAAACTGATCTTACAAAAGCTACAGACCGGTAGGGAACCAAGCACAGTCATCGTCCACATTTATTCAAACTGATCTTACAAAAGCTACAGACGGGTAGGGAACCAAGCACAGTCATCGTCCACATTACTTGATACGCTTGAACCAAGCATAGCATTGCTGAGGATCTGTAACTACGGGGAAGAACGGACGCTGTAGACTGTTTGTATCACAATAAGAGCAAAAAGGATCAAGGCAGCAATGACCGATATGCCTGACCATGGATTACTAAAATAATTACGTCTTAGCAATGCTAAACTTCTGGGCCAGGGGCTGTTGTAGTAGTCATCTACCTGCTTCCATTGGCTGAAGAAGAAGAAATTTGTCATAGCAATTTCTTTGCAAAGATTGTTGAACAGATCGGAAGCATCTTCACTGGAACCCGAATTGTTCACTATGACTCCCGCAGTTTCAAGCAAATGAATATCTTTTATAGAGTCAATGAGAGTATCCATGAAGAAGGCATAAGACGTGATATGCCGCTGCTCAATATCAGGACAACATTGCTCGAAAGCAATGAGGTTCCTCAACAAGGTCTCCGTGTCGTCAAAAATGCACAATTTCGGGATTCCAAAGCGGCTTCTACCAAATATTTGACAGAACCAAGAGAAGCAACAGCACAGACGTGATCTACTGGAGTCGTAAACGCAATAGCTACCACAGAGCCAATCAAACCAACAAGAAGTATTAAATTTCAAGTCTAGGTAGTCCTTTCCCACGCCGATCACGAACTTGACTCCGGCTCTGTCAAGTTCGGTTGCAGTGTGTTTGATGATAAGCTCGTTTTCTTTGGTGTTCTCTTGTTGAGCAGAAGAAGGCCGGTAGTAGCTGTGCAAAAGACCTAGGACGTGACGGTTACTCGTAGGGGTGACTTCCTTTTTCACCTTTATGTCTCCAAAGAGGTGCAGTTTCTCAAAGAAATTAAGGACCAAATCTGTCAAGGAGGAAGGATTACCTTTGATTCGTTTCAGCGTGCACTCGAACAACTTCTCAAGAACCGAAAAAGGAATTTGGTTCTCGAGCAGCACTAAGTCATGTATGATGTCAAGTTGAAGGAGTTGGTTGCTGAATACGGGGTCAACGCCGACCTCCTCCTCCTCCTTGCGCTTGTAGAAAAGTTCGAGCAGAAAGCAGCCATCAAGAATCAACATCTCAGCAAACTTGACGTCATCATCTTCACACAATCCGTGACTTGCGTCGTAGCAAGCCCGCGCCTTGTCCACCATCTCTAACATGGCATCAACGCACATAGCTTCTGTCTTCGCTATGCCAGCTTCTACTGCTTCATCTGTGCTCATGCTTCTTAGAAACAGGCTGAGCATGTACCTCTTCTTGTGCCCCTCCATGCCTCTACGCTGCAGGTGCTTGTCATCCTTGTGAAGAGGGCCAAGCGACACAGCGCGAGGGGTGTACGCACTTGCCTTCAGCTTACGGAGCTTGTCAGGGACTTCGAAAATACACGGGGCTGGTAGCTGGACAGACCCTTTAGGGGCGGCATGTCTCGCAGTATCTAACTTGATCATTTGCTGGACGGAGCCTAACAGCCTGTCCCTTTTGGATTCAGGATCTTCATTTTTCTTTCCATTCTCTTTACTCGGGGCAGAGCTTGACATTCTTTCTTGCACCACCACTGGTACTTCGCACCCGCAAAGTGGCTCGTTGTAAATACGAAGGATGTTTTGGTTTTGACCTTGAGATTGAGAATCGGCATTGATGATTTCGCCCACGGATACGATATCGATGTGCACTTCCCCTTCGGAAAGTAGGCGTTCGTCTTCCCGGACCATCGCCTGGTTCAAGTTGTGGGCATACTTCGTCTCTGCGGCCATCGCCAAGCCCTTTGCCGAATATGAAGTACTACCAGAAGTGTGGAAACTCGATCGAGAGAGAGAGAGAGATGTTGGAGACACAACAGAAATGTATAGGCGTTCGTCTTCCCGGACCATCGCCTGGTTCAAGTTGTGGGCATACTTCGTCTCTGCAGCCATCGCCAAGCCCTTTGCCGAACATGAAGTACTACCAGAAGTGTGGAGACTCGATCGAGAGAGAGAGAGAGATGTTGGAGACACAACAGAAATGTATAAAAGATGACTTCCATCGATGATAAAAGAGCCATTGCTCCTGCATTTTTTGCAGAGAGTTTTTCTGTTTTTTCTTGCTCCTCGTCATTGCAAGTACAAGGTATTTATAGGCACTCCTACACTCTTCTAAGGAAAGAGAAAACCTCTCCTAGAAAATTTTATAAATAACTTCACGTATTGCATGTGAGACGGAATGTTAAAGTATCTTAAACTTTTAAAGAACAGTTAAGTAGCAATTTAGTGCCAACTGTATCAAAACAGTTAAATTTTAAACTTGAAAAACTTTTAGCCCTCACCCGATATATAAAAAATAGCTGCAACAACACTCACATTTATATGCCCAAGACGTACCCTACTACCAAAGATGAGTAATCTCATGACATTCATATTTTTTTCTCATTCATCTTATCTTACTTAGACACAAGTACGTACAAAGTTTGCCCCTCAAATCAACCGCAGAATTCGTGTTGCCCTCAAGTTCGACAATATCCTCCTCTCACTTGACACGAGTAACAAGAAACAAACTAAAAAAAAAAAACAATCCGCAGGTACGGTGTTCCTGCAGTGGGAACAAGGAGTTGCGTAAAAAGCCAATGATATTGCGCCATGCACACGGAACTACGTAAATATATACCATTCGAAAGAGCAACTGCATTGTCGGTCTTGGAACCTAGCTTTCTCTGCTTGTGCCTGTCCTTGCAAGTGATTAAGGTTAGATTCTTCCAGGTGCTGTAATTGCTCTACCTAGTAAAGATAAGGAATGAGGGTCCCTTGACAGAGAACAGTCTGCGTCACTAAAAGAATTAAATTATGGCAGCTTTGGCCGATATGAGCATCCAAAGGACTATTAAAGAAATCATCTTTCAGTGATGCTAAATGGCTAGACCAGTTACTGCTGCATTAAGCCACCACTTTGAGCTACTGTATCAAAAATATACTCTCCCAAAGAACTACGTTATGGATAGTGTGAAACACACGCACGGTACCTTCAATGGCTCCTGAGAGCAGAAAAATTTTGACTTCTATTTGAGTTAAAGATCTTCCTCCTATTCTCATATAGTGACAATTAATAGTCGCTATAAATTTTTAGACAGTGCCTTCGAGCTCTTCCGTAGTATTTATAGCATGACTTCCCGACGTGGCTTTCAAGTCAAATTTGGAACTACAAATTTTTGTCTTTAATACTCAAACATTTGTCAATACTAAAGTTTTTTAAAACAATAAAAAATTAGCTTTTGACGTAGAAGATAGAAAAGGTTCGTATTTAGTATCAACTTTATCAAAATTTACAGTTGAGTTCTAAATTTAGAAAAATTTTAGCCGCCATCCGATTTATAAAGATATCTACAAGACACTCATATTTAACTGCCTATCTTAAAGATGAACAATCCAATGGGCATGCATATTTTTCCTCATTCAACTCTTCTTATTTGTAACTCATTTTAGTTCGTCCCAAGTAATTGAAAGGTTAAGAATAAGCTCATCTCTTTTAGGTAAAGGTCGGATGCTATGGAAACTTGTGTCGTGAGAAATGGGATCATCCAGTGTGGGAACAGGCAACCATTCAACTCAACCTCAGATTCTCGTTGCCCTCGTCCCGACAGTGTCCTCATTTTACTTGATACGTGGAAGAAGAAACGAATAAAGAGAAACAATCCGTACTTACGGTGTTATTTAATTGCCTAAGTAAAAAGGGAATGATTATTGAGCCATGCTCACGTTACCAAATAATATGCTATTCGAAAGAACAAAAGCGTAAGCGAGCTTACGGATTCTTATTTCAATAGGGAAATATGGTTGATTAAGTGAATTTAACCGATATGGTGCGTATGTTGGAGACAAATGGTCACTAAACACTGCAAGAAAAACTGTTTTTTAGGACAGAGTATAATCCGTCGCTAAAAGACCTTTCAGCGACGGAAAACACCGTCTGTAAAAATCCGTTGGCAAAAAATATTTACCAACGAAATATACCGTCGGTAATAGTTTTTGCGGACAGACTTTTACCGACAGAATATTAGCGACGGTGTAACCGTCGCTAGAATTTTTTTATAAAATATCTAATAATTTAGCGACGAAAAAACACCGTCGCTAAAATATCCGTCGGTGAGAGTTTTTAAATAGGACTTTCTGCGACGGACTTTTACCGACGGTATTTGTCCGTCGCTAAAAATCCTTACATATAACAGGTTCATCTTTCTCTCTCTCTCTCCCTCCCCGTTTCTCTCTCTCTCACTCTCACCTATTCACCGGCAATTTTTTTACCGGTGGTCTCCCTATCTGGCCACCCACCTCCGGCAACATCACCCCCCTCCCCCCCCCCCACGTCGTGCCCTTCCATATCTGCGTGCCACCAACTCAGCGCCACCAATTCCCTCCACTGCCCGCCACCAAGGCCCTCCATTTCCGCCGCTCCACCAACGCCGCCGTCGCCACACCACCTCTCTGTATGTCTATTTGCCCTAATTTGCTTTAATGCATGTTTAAGCGCCATTTGCCCTAATTTTCAGATGCTCTGATTTATGTCCTAATTTGTTTCTGGAATGTCGATATGTTTCTTATAAGTTCAATTATTTTTAATTACTGATGGAATTGATGAAATTGATTTTGTAACTGATTGATTAGTTTGTTTAATTGCTGATGGAATTGATGCCTACATTTGTATATTACAAAATATGGAGAATTGAGACTTTAGATATGATATGGAGCATTTGAGAATTAAGAATGTTGAAGGAGGAGGGACTCAATTGGATTGAATGTGTGATTTTTATTAATTTTTATTATACTGAGTATTTGAGAATTGAGATTGTTGACGGATGATGGGACCCAATTGGATTGTTGCCCAATGGTGTCGGACACTTGTCCGGAGGTGTTCGACACGTGTCTGGATGTGTCGAGGTGTTGGTAGGTCACGGACACCGCGTCCGATCTACACCGACAGCGAAAAATGTCACATTTTTGGCTTTATACTTGTGGACACCTCTTGAATCGAACCCTAAATTAAACTAATTGAACCCTAAATTGAATGTCGCAATCCAATCGAATCCTAAATTAAAACTAATTGAACCCTAAATTGAATGCCCTAATCCAATCGAACCCTAAATTGAACTAATTGAACCCCCTAATTGATATGCGAAATTGAATGCCCCAATTCAACCGAACCCTAAATTGAACTAATAGAATCCAATCGAACCCTAAATTGAAGTAATTGAACCCTAAATTGAATGCCTTAATCAAATTGAACCATAAATTAAACTAATTGAACCCTAAATTGAATGCCCTAATCCAACCAAATCCTAAATTGAACTTATTGAACTCCCTAATTGACTGCCCCAATTCAACTGACCATTAAATTGAACTAATAGAACTCCTAATTGAACCCTAAATTGAAGTAATTAAAATAATTGAATCTTAATTAAACCCTAAATTGAATGTCTTAATAGAATTGAACGTCTTAATAGAATTGAACCCTAAATTAAACTAATTAAACCCCTAATTGAACCTTAAATTGAATGTCCTAATCCAACCGAACCCTAAATTGAACTTATTGAACCCCCTAATTGAATGCCCCAATTCAACCAACCACTAAATTGAACTATAATTGAACCCTAAATTGATGTAATTGAACCCTAAATTAAACTATTTGAACCCCTAATTGAACCCTAAATTGAATAACCTAATCCAATCGATAGATGATTTTAAGTTCTTAATTGATGATTTTAGGTTATTAGCTGTGCATTTGAAGTAATTGAGATTATTAATTGATAATTTTAGGTTGTTAATTGATGATTTTAGATTGTTAATTATGCATTGAGCATTTGAGATATTAAGATTGTTGAAGGAGGATGGGACCCAATTGGATTGAATGTGTGATTTTTATTGCATTGAGCATTTGAGAATTGAGAATTGAGATTGTTGACGGAGGATGGGACCCAATTGGATTGAATGTGTGATTTCTATTAATTTTTATTGCATTGGGCATTTGAGAATTGCGATTGTTGACGGAGGATGGGACCCAATTGGATCGAGATCCCCATCAGGTAGCACACACACGGACACCGCGTCCGATCGACGCTGACACCGAAACAACATATTTTAACTTTATACTTGCAGACACCTCTTCAATGGGTGTCCGGCACCGTGTCCGACTGTCCGGCAATTAAAAAATAAATCAATATCTTCAAACACCATATATGAGGTGTCGGACACGTGTCTGGAGATGTTCGACACGTGTCCGGATGTGTCGATGAGGTGTCGAGGTGTTGGTAGGTCATGGAAATGACCCCGGATACGGCACAAATTTGGAAGGGCAATTGTCAATATTCAAGCAGTCAGGTAGTCCGTTTGGCCGAACGTATACTCGATGGCTAAAGGATGAAGAATACAGTGCTGTAACAATATATGCCCTTCTAAATTGCGATGAAGTTTTGGCATTCGTTAAGTAAGTTAAAGTCTTAATTCACTTAAATTGCTGTACATAATTGAAAGTGTGTGTTAAGCGAGTAAACTATATATATTGGTTTGCAGTGAGTTCGATGCGAAATCTTTAATCACTGATCCCGCTAGACTTGAATCTCATCGAAAATCACAGTTTGTACAGTGGTTCAAAAGGCGTGTAAGATTGTTATCATTGATATTATGTGTTAGATACAGTTCAGTGGCCAATTAGTATACTGATTTATCCTTAATTTTTACTGTCATCTATAATAGGTTCAGTCAATGGATAGACCAGTGGCTCCTGCTTGAAATTACTAGCTACAGGCCCTAACAAACAAACATCCTGTTACGAAGGCTATATCATCAACGGGTTTAGGTTTAACGTAAAAGATGATGACCGAAAAAAACAAACCCAAAATAGTGGAGTATTGGTCAACGGCGACTGTTATGCCGAGAATTGTCTGGACTTTTACGGAGAGCTAGATGAGATTGTTGAGCTAACATATTTGAGTTCCCAAAATCACCTGGTAATGTTCAAGTGTACGTGGTTCGATGTCACATGCAGTAGAGGAATTCGTGTTAGCTCTTAAGGCATTGTAGATGTCAAGTCAAGACTTGCATCAGACGAGCCCTTTGTGTTTGCTAGTTAAGGTGTACAAGTCTTTTATGCGGAGGACATCGCCAATCCCAAATCTCATTGGTATACAATTATTAAGTCCAAGAAATTGCCCGTGACATATGACAGTGAGCTAGACTCCTTTCAAGCCGACCAACCACCTGTCTTGTTCCCTGTTGAGGTCAACAACGAGGAGGACGATCTTCCTCTTCCAACAACACTTCATGTAGGAGAAGAAGTCATAGATGATGACGCGGAAGACGTGGAAAGTGTTGGAGATGATGTGACCGAGTCTACTGATGAAGAGGATGAATTAGAAGATGAAGAGGACGACGAGTCCCACGAAAAAAATGATGACGAGGAAAGTGATGAAGATGATGATGATTCTCAAACTGAAAATGATTGAGTTGCAACGTTGTAACAAGCCGGGGAAAAAATGTAGTCACATTTTAGAACTTGGTTCATATTGATGTGTTTTTGCACCTCCGTTTATATATATATATATAGGGGGCCGATCCACACCCACAAGTGGAGAAATTGTTATTTCTCCACCGAACCGCTGCAAAGAGCAGCGGTTGCAGTGAAAGGGAAAAAACCCAACCGCAACAAAGTGTTGCGGTTGGGAATTATTTGCCAAAAAAACCAACCGCAACACTTTGTTGCGGTTGTTGCATTTTTTTCAAAAAAAAAGGACATATATATTATAATAATAATAAAAGGACATACATATATATTATAATAATAATAAAAAGGACAATGGAGAAAACCCAACTGCCACACTTAGTGGCGGTTGGTATCATTGCAAAAAAAAAAATTATGTCGCTAAAGGTGAAAACTTAATTAGCAGTTTTTCACGAATTTATAAAAAATAGCTAGAGCTAGATTTTGCCAAATTGCAAAAAATAAACCATAGTTATTTTTAAAAGATCTATATCAGGGAAAAATTTCAGATTTTTCCAAAAACTGGAAAGGGGTTAACTGAAACGGGGAACCTTGTAAATTTGCAGTATAATTTAAAATATCAAGCTAGCGCGATTTCGTGCGAAACTTTTATGAGAACCCTAGGATGTTGGGACGTTCCATTTTCCAGAATTTTGGGCCATTCTGAAATTGTTAGCTAATTTTTTGGCAATACTTTGTTGCGGTTGTTGCATTTTTTTCAAAAAAAAGGACATATATATTATAATAATAATAAAAAGGACATGAAAGGACAATGGAAGGACATGGAGAAAACCCCAACCGCCACACTTAGTGGCGGTTGGTATCATTGCAAATTTTTTTTTTTGGTCGCTAAAGGTGAAAACTTAATTAGCAGTTTTTCACGAATTTATAAAAAATAGCTAGAGCTAGATTTTGCCAAATTGAAAAAAAGAGACCATAGTTATTTTTAAAAGATCTATATCAGGGAAAAATTTCAGAGTTTTCCAAAAATTGGAAAGGGGTTAACTGAAATGGGGAACCTTGTAACTTTGCAGTGTAATTTAAAATATCAAGCTAGCGCGATTTCGTGCGAAACTTTTATGAGAACCCTAGGATGTTGGGAAGTTCCATTTTCCAAGATTTTGGGCCATTCTGAAATTGTTAGCTAATTTTTTGGCCGAACGGTGCAATTTTTTGGGAAATGGACCTAAAAAAATTAGCCCGTTCGGCCAAACAATTAGCTAACGACTTCGGAATGGCCCGAAATCCTGAAAAATGGAACTTCCTAACATCCTAGGGTTCTCATAAAAGTTTCGCACGAAATCGCGCTAGCTTGATATTTTAAATTATACTGCAAAGTTACAAGGTTCCCCGTTTCAGTTAACCCCTTTCCAATTTTTGGAAAAATCTAAATTTTTTTTCTGATATAGATCTTTTAAAAATAACTATGGTCTTTTTTTTCAATTTGGCAAAATCTAGCTCTAGCTATTTTTTATAAATTCGTGAAAAACTGCTAATTAAGTTTTCACCTTTAGCGACCAAAAAAAAAATTTTGCAATGATACCAACCGCCACTAAGTGTGGCGGTTGGGGTTTTCTCCATGTCCTTCCATTGTCCTTTCATGTCCTTTTTATTATTATTATAATATATATGTCCTTTTTTTTGAAAAAATGCAACAACCGCAACAAAGTATTGCCAAAAAATTAGCTAACAATTTCAGAATGGCCCAAAATCCTGGAAAATGGAACTTCCCAACATCCTAAGGTTCTCATAAAAGTTTTGCACGAAATCGCGCTAGCTTGATATTTTAAATTATACTGCAAAGTTACAAGGTTCCCCGTTTCAGTTAACCCCTTTCCAGTTTTTGGAAAAATCTGAAATTTTTTCCTGATATAGATCTTTTAAAAATAACTTTGGTTTATTTTTTGCAATTTGGCAAAATCTAGCTCTAGCTATTTTTTATAAATTCGTGAAAAACTGCTAATTAAGTTTTCACCTTTAGCGACAAAAAAAAAATTTGCAATGATACCAACCGCCACTAAGTGTGGCGGTTGGGTTTTCTCCATTGTCCTTTTTATTATTATTATAATATATATGTATGTCCTTTTATTATTATTATAATATATATGTCCTTTTTTTTTGAAAAAAATGCAACAACCGCAACAAAGTGTTGCGGTTGGTTTTTTTGGCAAATAATTCCCAACCGCAACACTTTGTTGCGGTTGGGTTTTTTCCCTTTCACTGCAACCGCTGCAAAGCAGCGGTTCAGTGGAGAAATAACAATTTCTCCACTGGTGGGTGTGGATCGGATATATATATATATATATAGTGCCGATAATGATTTCTACCAAATTATCCTATCCATAATTATTGTTTTTAATTATGGATAGGATACAGGCTATTCGTGGCCTGGTTGGACGCCGAACTGCTTCCTTCCCTGTGGGTCCCACCTCATCATTGCCCACTGATGACAAGGCACAGAGTGATCGTGTACAACAGATGGGGCCCCAGCTCCAGCCCCAGTGCCACAGCCAGCCCCACCCGTCGCCCCAGCCCGACACAGATTCATCCCACACGCGCGTTGATTCTCCTTCTTCAGTGGGTTTTACCACAGGTATAGTTGATAACAGTGTTTAGTACATTTTTGCTAGCCTTATATTTAAAGTATATTTGAACTGTATTAATGTTGGTGTTTTGTAGGATCTCGATGAGGTCGTGGTCCGACACGCGGGGTACGCATCGACCCCCAGTGTAAACAGAGAGTTACGCTCACTCAGGAGGGCCTGTAAATAAAAAAAATATCACATCATCCCTTATATTTAAAATTTTTGGGTGTTAATTTATATTTGAACTATATTAATTTATTTATTTACTTCTTTGGCAGGATCCTGGAGAATCAGGCTAGGACGAAGATCACCGTTCTTGTGAAGGGCCGATTCTTTGAGCCACGCCTATACTGGAAGGACTGAGATGTCACTACGAGGGAGTCCCTATGGGAGGAGTGGCTGGTACGGTGAAGTATTTTTTCAACGATAGTATTTGTTTAATTAGAGTTTGTTTTCTGTAGTTAATTTGTGTTATTGAATGCCTTACAGGAGGGGTTCACGTTTGACTCGCCTGAGCAGCAGGCACTGGGGCAGCAGGCCTTCTTTGCTTATATCGGCAAAAATTACCGCCGATGGCTCCACGACGCACGGGACCGGGCGAAGAAGATGCTGCCCGAGGGTGCCCCAATGACAGAGATGACGAGATATCCCCCACATTGGATATCTCCGACTGTATGGACGGCGATGATAGATCGGTGGGCTGCGGATCCAGGTTGGGATGCCAAGAGTAAGTGCGGGGTTGAGAACAGACAGAACAAAAATCTGACGCACATGGGGGGGTCGGTGCCACACGACATCGTCCGACACAAGAATGCGGTCGAGCACCCGGATCTGGAGGACGATGAGGTCGTAGCTCTGACGTATAATCAGACGCACGTGCAGAAGAAGGACAAGGACGAGGCGCACCGAGCGGGCGACTATATTTCAGATATTTCTCGGCGGATCGATGTGAGTCAATTTGTTTAAGTTGTTAATTTTTTGTCTTTCTATCCTCAATGTCTATTGCGTTAATTAATGCCCTAACATATCTTTATATCACTGTTTTTTGCAGGCCTCATATGAACAGCTTAGGGGGTCCGAGGAGCAGTCCGGACAGCCATCAGCGTCCACTAGTACGGGTGCGAGTACTGGGCCGTTGAAGCGATGGCTGGATACGCTGGAGGTCGTCAATCGGCCGAAAGGCCGCATACGCGGCCTGCCTAGTCAGACTGCTCGTGCCATGATAGGAGCGTCCTCACCCCCCACTGCCCCTCCACAGACACCGGCTCCTCAGCATTCGTTGGACGAGGAGGAGATCGCGCGCATTGCTACGGTGGTGTTGAGGATGATCAGGGAGCAGGATCAGCAGGGTACCGCAGCTGGACATGCCAAGCCGGCCCTGAATCAGCAGGATCCAGATCCGGGACTCGGCAACCCCTGATGAGCCTATTCTTGTGCCCAGTCCCAGCTTCCCCCCGGCCCCCACCCCCGGCTCGTACTCTTCTCCCCTCCTCTAACCAGCTGTATCTGGTTCCCAGCTTGTACATAATGAGTCTTTTTTATGATTAAGTTTACATATTTCTTTGTGTATTGATTATTGTGTGTTGTTGTTGAGAATTGATTATTGCGCGTTGTTGTTGAGGATTGATTTTTTTATTACAGATTTGGGCATTAGAAAAATAAAAAAAAATTTTAAAAAAATTTTGACTTTTGGCAACGGATTATATCCGTCGCTAAAAGTTTTTTATTACAATTGGTGTTTAGCGACGGAATATTTCATTGCTAAATAAGACATTTCGGGACGGAATATTCCGTCGCTAAAATATTTATGCCAACGCTAATTTAACAAAAAAATTAAATTAAAATATTTAAATATAATTAGAGACGGATATTCCGTCGCTAATTAATAAATAAATCCGTCGCAAAAACTAAAATATTACACGACGGATTTGAAAATTCTGTCGCCAAACTATTAGTGACGGGCTTTTATACGATGAACTTTTAGCGATGATAAATCCGTCGCTAAAACATTTAGCGACGGATTTTAGGCTTTTAGCGACGGATTTTTCCGTCGCTAAAAGTCTTTTTTCTTGTAGTGAAAGCTCATACACTCATAAATATGATAGAGAGTACATTGAAAGAATATTTTTATTCTGCTTTGTTTCCCAACAACTTTATTCCTCCGCCTCTCGCTCTTGCACCTAAAAAATGATATATTAGAATAGCATTTTATAGTCTTCTAATGTAAGTCCTAGACATGTAGCTAATAAAACTGCCACTTATACACTACTTCAACGACTTAATTACTCCACTACTTGACCTAAGCACACATGACATTCATGTACTTGTAACTTATACCACAAATGCATCACTAACACAAGGTTATTTGGTTTACTAACTTTAGCCAATGCACTACTTTAATGGTAAATAGAATAAATCAAGTTTATTTTTCAACATCATACATGAACCCTTGTTTTAGGTAGTGAAGTTAAGTTTGGAGGGAACTTTGTTGCTTCCAATTTTTTGAATTTGAAAATCTTAAGAGGTGGAAATTATAGCTTCCTTGGGTACAATTCAATAATAGAATGAGATCTAAGTGACCATTAACTTAAAATGAAAATGCTATTCTCACCAACTCCTAATAGAACAAATTATGGCCGCTATACGGATTGTAAGAATCTATTTCCAACCCCGTAAATAGTGGCAATTCACAGATGCTAAATGTCTTCTAGTGACTTTTGTGCTAACACTTTCAGCGATAATTCTTAACAGCATTTTTTGAACGTCAACAAATAAAAGTCACCCCTTGTTCACCACCTTTTTGCCGCTAAAATCAATCATGTTGGCAAATGTTCTTTTCAATGACAAGGAATCGAAATAACCTTTCAATTTCAAAATTTATAGAAAACATAAATGTTTAAATAGTATTGCCAACGCATATTTATTTCGTGTTGCCATGAGTAAATTTCAATAAGGGTTTGTACTCAACAAGGTTTTTGTATTACCTTTGGACGTAGCCAATTGTAAACAATATGTTTTGTCTTCTTGAAAGAAAAAAGAAACCTTAAATTTGGTAAGAAATTATGATGGAAGTCAAATCTTACTTTCTAGTTTCTGGCGTATAAAAAGATGAAAAAAATTTGGCGGCTACCTCGGTTAGAGGAATCTTCCTCCTACCCTTTATATAACGGTAATCAATTGTTTCTAAATATTTCTACTGACTTTTATTTAGTGACGCTAAAAAAGTACTACTAATAATTGTCGTTAAAAGTGTTAGAAAAAAGCCACTAAAAATATTTAGCGACTTCTAATTGTCACTATACACAAGGTTGGAGGAAAATTCCTATAACTTGGATATGAGCCAAAGTTTGTTCAAAAAAAATTGTGTTTTTAAATCCAATGGGTCTTGATGCCTCATGCTTCGGTATCTTGCCTGTCGTATTGCACGCATTACAAAGAGATTAGGGTTTCAAGTGGTGTGTTTCCTTTACTTTGCAGAATTGTGTTTAATTTACTTTGTGGCAGAGAAAAATGGATTGAAAAATGCAAATGTAGTATTAGGGTATGTAACGTCCCCAAAAATCCGGAGTTCCGCCGCCCCGAACTCCCGGGTCGTTAACCTACCGGATCACATCACACCTGTCAGACCAGTTCACTAACACATATTCTAAATCATCTAATTCAGTATCAACTTAGATTCATCAAGTACAAACTTACAAAACTGCTTAAACTTAAACTATAAAAACCTAGATTCTTTACAAACTCGAGTCCTTATAAACCAAGGTAACGGTAACGACCCACGCAGGGGTCTCATTACACTGAAATGGCGGCCCACCAGAAGCTCACACAAACTCTAACCCATTCCAGAATCTGCTATAGCTAATCATCACCTGCAGAAGGGAATCAAACGGAAAGTGAGCTTTTGAGAGCTCAGTAAGGTCGTACAAGGACTACCAACATGATTACAAAACGATTCCAAGAATCCAACGGACAAAGATTTTCAGAATACTTCAAACGGTCAAAAAAAACTCAATGATTCTCAAAATGACCGAAATTCACAGAAGAAGATACCAAAATAAACGATAATACCCATGATGGGTTCCAGAACAATTAATAAAAGGTCATCTTCAAAATACAACAAAGTTTCCTCAAGATATTTCAAACGTACACACATCATCTGAGACAGTTCTTTTCAAAATACACTGAATTTCTCAAGGAATTTATTTCAGAGAATACTTTCCAGTCATGACCGTAGCAATTACGGCAATATACAGAATAGAGAAAATCAAAACGTTGATCCTGAGTGATTGCAATGCCATTCCGGCAAAGCACAGAAGTGTACACATGCATGATGTACCAAAATAATTACTAGTCCACTTGGGTACTAGCCTGCATTCCATGCAGGATTCAAACCAGCCTTATAACGCCCGCCTCAGAACAGAACAGATAACCCATGTCAACACAGAAAATTAAAAATATCAGTGAGCTTTAGCATAAGCTCAATCACCAAAATCAATTCGGATTCCAATAACAATAATCATGCTGACATAAGTCAGCATTCAAAATTTTCAGAAGAAATCAGAACTTTCAGAAGAAAAATCACAGATAAACAACAAAAAAGATTACGAATAATTATCGAATATAATCATAACAATTCGAAAGAATAGATACAGACAATTATTAAATTCGCTCAGCACACAATAACAGGCGAGCATCATAAGATTTCCAAATAATTGATCCAGGTTCAATATTAGGATTTTCTGGACAAGAACATGCTGATATCAATGCATACTTAAGAGTTCGACATTAGTCATAAGTAATTCAAAAGAGTACTTACAAGTACGAGTTATCAAAATAAGGGTTCGGACGGAAGTCCTTACCCAAGGTTCAAATAGAATCTCTTACCTGGATCCGCAGCTAAATTATCCTAACCGGAAGTCTTTAGCTTTAACCTTCAAGCTTCCTCTGCGAAGCTCTCTCTCTCTCTTTGCCAAATTCTTCTCTGTTTCTTTTTTTTTTCCTCGTGTTCGTTCCTGCTTCTTTGTTCCTATTTTGTTCTTCTCTTTTTTTATTGATTTCCCTAAGCACTTAATGACTTCAATTGCATGGTCACCAAACCAGGTGGCCGTTAAACATAGTTTGACTCCTAAAATTTTGACACCTAATACATACTTTCAAAAATTACAAAGAAACCCCCAAAAGTTCTAAAATCACAAAATAACCCCCAAATTTTATGTAATTACAATTAAGCCCCAAAATTAGTCTAACCATGATTAATTTCATTAGACATCACTAAAATATTCACTATCATTCACTTTACCATTTTTTATTATTAAAACCATAATTTACGTTTGTGCCCCAAAACATTCCAAAATTACAAGATGGCCCCCCAAAATTTCAAAATTATATTTTTGCCCCAAAATTATTTTAAGCTTCCACTCTCTACTATTATCCGAGCATTACTCAAAATTATCGTCCGTTTACTTTTCGAAGCAGCGATGGTTATTTTAACCAGTTCCCAAAGTTTGGGATATTACATTCTTCCCCCCTTATAAAAATTTAGTCCTCAAAATTTCCTCGCGAATTTTTCTATCACTTATGGCGTCCAGGCACTATGCCTCCGCTGTGCCACTCTGATAACTATCTCTTGGCAGCTACGCTACCTTTGACTTTCACACCTAGATTCTTGTCCCATGAATACCCAGATGCAACTGTTTAAATTCAAATCATAATGCTACACTGAAATCCTGTTAGATAATCACTTCACTCTAGCTATTTCAGAACTTCACAAGCGATGAGTTAACTGGTACAAAACAGGAACCTACGCCGCTCCAAATTTTGCCCATATCAAACAAATAAAATCAACTCTAATACCACAAACTTTTATTGCACTGGACCGATAATATACTAGAAATTTTATCCCCTATACAACTTACTTAATTCTTGTAAGCTTAATCCCAGGCTCGAGGCGTATTAAAACGCTAAGCGATAGTCACGTATGACTTGCAATCTAGCAAGGCTATCATGAGTAGGGTAACCAATTCATATGAGCACTTATGCCTCATAGTAGACAGCAAAACTTTAGCCACTAGGCTTTCATTGCACACTCCAATACCTCAAAACAACGAGTCCAAATTACTGCCAAGTTCATCACCGAGAGACATGTTATCTTAACATAGTTATGTATTACATACTTACGATTCTACGTACACGTCATAGAATGACAGAAACTATAGGTACTATGAGTTTGTTGCACACTCTGGTGCCTTAAATAAAATAGGTTCAAATTGTTACCGAAGTAATTATGGAGATAGGTGTTATCTTTTAAGTTAAACGAATCCACACTGTGTCTAAATTCATTACAGAGAGGTGTGTTATCTTAACATAATGCAAAATGTGATTCTGCATATCTACGTATTTAACTTCACTAGAGTGCAAAGCTCTAAGTCATCACAGCATTTCCATCTGACAGTCACATTATTTACTAGAAATCTATAGTCTTACCCTTCGATCATTTGTTTTGGTTAGAGTTTAAAACGTTTCGGTTTCCAAAAGCAAGTGACATACGGTCTATTATCATATGTCCAACCCAGATCTCAATCTTATACGGAATCATCGAATAGCTTATCCAAACCTAATCCGCATTCCCAGAGTCTATTCTCACTCACAAATTATCTGAGACTTAGGAATCTACCTAACCTCATATCCAGGTAGGGAAAACTATACCAATAATGATAATAATAATCACAATCAGGCAATCAAAACACAAATTTTTTATATTTATTATTTTTTTTACAAAATCATGCATATTGGCTCTCGGAGTTCACAACAGAATTCTATGACATATCAGAAGAGATGACGGACACAGAAACAATGATATCTATCTGACGAAGCAAAGTCAACCCAACGACTCAGAGCAATCAGAATCAGAAGGAGTTATTGGTCTTTAATAAGATTCGTAGCTTCTCCATGGCCAGTGGGTCAGATACTACCTCATCAAGTCCAAATAGATTCAAAAGGACAGATAAATATCTCGGAAAGGAATAAGACGAACCAGCATGAATGGCATCTTATCTGACGTCTCAGCGTAAGCTGACATTCAATTAAGTCATCCTTGAATTCAATATGCAAAGGATGATTCAGATGACAGAGCAAAATTCCAAATCCTTTCTTGTACCCTTAAACCAAAATTTTTGGTCTTAACACCAGTCATTTTCCAAAACACTATTCATACTCATAAATCAAATCTCAAACTTAACTTCGACTAGACTTTTCTCTAACAACTAACAGATACAAATTAGAGTGTAATCAATTCATGTCTCGCACGATATCAAACCTCGAACAATAAATATCATGAGATCCATAGAAAAATCTCTATCCCTTAAGTGGATAGTAAAGTTACAGAGAACCGTAGAAGCAGTCAAAAGATTCTCCGATGGAGTACCTATCACAAGATCAGTTCTTAACCGATAAGTTTCACCTTCAATCACTATGCGAAGGTAGAGGATGCCAAGGTACTTGATACCTCATAATCAAACCGTACACGGAAATTTAATGGATTACCATGTACTGTACCTAGCATTATGTCATCAGGTATAACAACATCCTAAGCAGACATTGCATAAATTCTAACTGATATTCTGGGCCTCAGCCTCTACTGACCTTGTTCTCTTTCTGCCAAGGAATACCGCTCTTTCTTACACTAATTATGGGTATCAACAGATTATTTCTCACAAGCAAACAGCTTCGAACTTAATGTCTCACATTGCCTTGCTTAATACATCATCCGATCACTTTATAGCATATTCATCACCTTGACTTCTCTTGCATTTACCACATGGGTGGTCGAAAAAGCTGACTCACCACCCTGACCAAAATATTCTATGTAGGTCAAACTTTAAAACTCTGCTATGGTTCAACTCTAGTACTCTGAGCTGATTGAGCACCTTCATCCTGCGCTCTCTTAAATTTCATATCATGCCATGATCAAATTTCAGAACTCTATCCAGATCTCAATACCACCGAACCGAAGTGGGCCTGAATATCTGATTTTTGTCCCAACCTTTAACCTAGGGCACCATACTGTGCCGACTATAAAAACTTAAGCTGACGACCGTCAGCTCATACAAATTCGTTCGGAGGAAATTCTCACTTATCTCTCTTCTATCCGTCCTGTGTTTACTTATGTCTTCCTCCATTGTCAGACTTAGACTGTTCCAAAACATATGCCAAATAAAGACATTTCATATCGCTCATCGATCGAGCTAGGAGCATTCTATCTCTCAGTCCAGGCCTAAGCCTCCACTCAAACTTCTGGCAGCTATCTGCCTTCAGCAATAACATTCTTACTACGAATCTAACAATCATGAGATGTCATCTCAACCTTGTTTATTGACTCTTAATCTGTTATCTCACATTAACAATTCTCTCACATCTGTTCACGAAGTCTCGCAAAATACCAGTCAAAATAATTCTGTAAAGGGTTCCGAAGTGACATAAATCAATTACTGATAAGTCAAATTCTTCACTACCATTTTCCACCTTGATCAACCTCGCCTCTCAGTTTATATCCAATAATTTCAACCTTTGTCACTTCACTTATAGTTGCTCAAAGTTTGTACAATCAATTGCTCAAAATTTCCTCAACTTTACCAATCCAGTTTGCTGCTTCTACAGGGTCCAATAACTTCCTTGTAGTTAATCATTTTATTTATTAAGATCACCCAAGATACTCTTATATCAAGGTTATGGTTATGGTTATGGTTAAACCAGAATAGATACTCCTAGCTGCCGGATGTCAAATCCTATGTCATCAAAGTCTGAATCGGGTTCATAGTCTTCAAAATCATAACTATCAGTTCTAAGATTTTGTTGTTTCCCCTATTGGGTAGGGTTGCCTCTCTACAATCATAATACTCATACAGTAAATTTTCCAATCAAAACATCATCTGATCAGGTCTTTCTAATACCGAGCATTTTCCTGTTCCATCTTATACAATCCTCTTGGAATTTCATCTGTCGGGGACCACTAGGCCCTCCGTATCATTACCGCTGCCAGAGCTTCAAATTCTGACCATACGGATACAATAAACAATTATCAGAGTTATACCAACACGGGTATAAAGAACAACACAATGACTAGTCAAGGCAGACTTCTTAACGATACCATCATCCTACCCCGCTCTCGTTAACCAGAATACCATTCCACAGAATCATGTTACATACACCCTGTGGTTCCATGCCTACAAATTCATATGCCTATACTTCTAATACCACAAGACCGAACTGCTCTGATACCAACTGTTACGCCCCAAAAATCCGGAGCTCCGCCGTCCCGAACTCCTGGATCATTAACCTACCGGATCACATCACACCTGTCAGACCAGTTCACTAACACATATTCCAAATCATCTAATTCAGTATCAACTCAAATTCATCAAGTACAAACTTACAAAACTGCTTAAACTTAAATTATAAAAACCTAGATTCTTTACAAACTCGAGTCCTTATAAACCAAGGAAACGGTACCGACCCAAGCAGGGGTCTCATTACACGGAAGTGGCGGCCCACCAGAAGCTCACACATACTCTAACCCATTCCTAAATCTACTATCGCTTATCGTCACCTGTAGAAGGGAATCAAACAGAGAGTAAGCTTTTGAGAGCTCAGTAAGGTCGTACAAGGACTACCAACAGGATTACAAAACAATTCCAAGAATCCAACAGACAAAGATTTCCAGAATACTTCAAACGGTCAAAAAAAACTCAATGATTCTAAAAATGACCGAAATTCACAGAAGCAGATACCAAAATAAACGATAATACCCATGATGGGTTCCAGAACGATTAATAAAAGGTCATCTTCAAAATACAACAGAGTTTCCTCAAGATATTTCAAAGGTACACACGTCATCTGAGACAGATCTTTTCAAAATACACTGAATTTCTCAAGGAATTTATTTCAGAGAATACTTTCCAGTCATGACCGTAGCAATTACGGCAATATACAGAACAGAGAAAATCAAAACGCTGATCCTGGGTGATTGCAATGCCATTTCGGCAAAGCACAGAAGTGTACACATGCATGATGTACCAGAATAATTATTAGTCCACTTGGGTACTAGCCTGCATTTCATGCAGGATTCAGACCAGCCTTATAACGCCCGCCTCAGAACAGAAGAGATAACCCAGGTCAACATAGAAAATTAACAATATCAGTGAGCTTTAGCATAAGCTCAATCACCGAAATCAATTCGGATTCCAATAACAATAATCATACTAACATAAGTCAGCATTCAGAATTTTCAGAAGAAATCAAAACTTTCAGAAGAAAAATCACAGATAAACAACAAAAACGATTACAAATAATTATCGAATATAATCATAACAATTCGAAAGAATGGATACAGACAATTATCAAATCTGCTCAGCACACAATAACAGGCGAGCATTATAAGATTTTCAAATAATTGATCCAAGTTCAATATTAGGATTTTCTGGACAAAAACATACTGATATCAATGCATACTTCAGAGTTCGACATTAGTCATAAGTAATTCAAAAGAGTACTTACAAGTACGAGTTATCAAAATAAGGGTTCGGACGAAAGTCCTTACCCAAGGTTCAGATAGAATCCCTTATCTGGATCCGCAGCTAAATTATCCTAACCGGTAGTCTTTAGCTTTAACCTTCAAGCTTCCTCTGCGAAGCTCTCTCTCTCTGCCAAATTCTTCCATGTTTCTTTTTTTTCCTCGTGTTCGTTCCTGCTTGTTTGTTCCTGTTTTGTTCTTCTCTTTTTTTTATTGATTTCCCTAAGCACTTAAAGACTTCAATTGCATGGTCACCAAACCAGGTGGCCGTTAAACATAGTTTGACTCCCAAAATTTTGACACCTAATACATACTTTTAAAAATTACAAAGAAACCCCCAAAAGTTCTAAAATCACAAAATAACCCCCAAATTTTATGTAATTACAATTAAGCCCCAAAATTAGTCTAACCATGATTAATTTCATTAGACATCACTAAAATATTCACTTTACCATTTTTTATTATTAAAACCATAATTTATGTTTGTGCCCCCAAAACTTTCCAAAATTACAAGATGGCCCCCAAAATTTCAAAATTACATTTTTGCCCCAAAATTATTTTAAGCTTCCACTCTCTACTACTATCTGAGCATTATTCAAAATTATCGACCGTTTACTTTTCGGAGCAACGATGGTTATTTTAACCCGTTCCTAAAGTTTGGGATATTACAGGGTATCAACTGAGGGTCTACTTGAAATCACTTACAGTTTTTATTTTCAGTTTTCAAAAAAATAAAAATCAAAACAAGTTTTATTTTTTATTTTTTTTACAAAAAACAAATTGGTGTTTGATTAGTCAGTTTTTATTTTGAGTTTTTTCTATATCATTCTTTTTCTTAATTTTTCCACTAACCATTTTTCTCCAACAGATTCCCAGAACTCCCCAAGCACCACCATCGGTGGGTTGCACCACCACCATCTAATTCGAAGCACTAGCACCATAATCAAATGCGAAGACAGTAGGGCAAATTGTGGGTTGTGCGATGATGCTGAGGTGGCGGCGTTGCTTGAGGTCCTATTGATTGTCCATGGCAGTGGGGGTGGAGATGGTGGGTTGAGGTCTGCTTAATTATCGAAGGCATGGGTTGGCAACGGGAGACAAGATCCGTGGGTTGTGATGAGGGCAAGGTGATGGAACTGGGGTAGATCTATAGGTGGCAGTGACAAGAGTATGGCAGTGGTCAGGCAGACCCATGGTTATCAAAGGCGTGGGTTGACTACGGGATGCCAGATCCATGGGTTGTGATGGAGGCAGGGTGGCGGCGCTGGGGCAGATCTGTGGGTGGCAGTGACAAGAGTATGACGGTGGTGCGGCAAACCCGTGGTTATCGAAGGCGTGGGTTCGAAACCTAGGGCTAGATCCGTGGGTGGCGATGTGCTGGGGCAGATATGTGAATGGCAGTGGCGAGAGTGTGGCGATAGTGCAGCAAACCCATGGTTATCGAAGGCGTGAGTTTGTGACGAGGGGCCAGATCAGTGGGTGGTGATGACAGTAGGGTGGTTGTGCTGGGGTAGATCTATGGATGGCAGTGGCGAGAGTGTGGCAAGGGTAAGGTAGACCCGTGGTTGTCGACGATGATAAGGTGACGACGGGGCAGATTTGACCTATGAAAAGAAGTGTCTGGTGGTGGTGGTGGAGCTCTGTGTGTGATGGGATTTTTCTTAAATTGATAATCATTTTTTTGCTTCTAACAAAATTTGACAATTGGATCTCAAAATAAAAACCAACTGAAAACCCAAAACTCCATAATGGAGTTTTTAAAAAATAACTCTGGTTTTCAAAACTGAAGGAAAAAAATGAAAATTGTTTATCAAATGAGTTGTTTTCTTTCTTCAGTTTACAAAACTGAAGGAAAACTGGAAAAAAAAAGAAAGAAAGAAAGAAAGAAAGAAAAGAACCCTTATCAAATGCTATCCTAATTCTTCCTTGGTGTTTAATTTATGTTTTCTATGAACTCATTAGGTTGTAATTTCATTTACAAGGATTTCGAAAGTGGGGAAGTATCTTTGTATGTAGGATTTGCTCTGCCTTTAAAACTCTTTAATCTTGTTAATAATTCCTTGTGTAGGTTGTTGCAATCGCAGGGTATCGAAAAGTAGGGATTTCTAATTGGGTATTGTTGCTCAGAAAAAAATCTCTACTGTTGTAATTTAATCTTCATTTTAGAATTATAATTATGAGCACGAGTCACCGTGGCACACACAATGCGTGTTTGAAAATAAAATTAATAGTACAAATTTTGTTTAAAAAATTCAAGCATCACGTATACATGTTTATTGTCATATTCAATAAAATGAATATTTAATAACAGCAAATGAGTTAGCCATACTTGTCTAAAAATAAGTTAGCAAAATACTATTATCGTATCAAACTTTGTCTTTAATTTTTTTTAATATATCTTCAGATGAATTTTAACTTGTGAAAACTAATCATATTTTTGCAAGTAACTTACTTAACAATTAAGATTTTTATTTTGTATCATTTTTAGTAAAATTCTTAGAATGTCACTTGTCATTATTGTAGGTTGTTAGTTACGTAACACCAAAAAAGTGTTATACTAAATCAAATTTTGACTTACTAAGTAGTATAAATTTTAAAAAAAATAAGAATCTAATAAGTGCTACCGATAGACGTGGCCCAACCCAACAGCCGCTACAAATATGAGCCCAATACGTCATCTTTTAACGAAATCCAGTTGATTTGAACTGAGCCCAATCGAATTCTATACAAGCCGAGAACATAAAGCAAATGCCATCCTCCCCCAGCCAAAAAAAGAAGAAAAAAAAAGAGTTCCTTAGCAAGAATTATCAGAAATCTGAACAAACTAAACATGGTTATGATGAAGTTTCACTTTAATAAGATGTATTCCGGATGGCATTGAATGTTCACCAGCCTGCAGTTGATGGAAAGTAAATTGTTCGGGCCCAAATGTTTATTGAAATAGGTAGTTGTGAATCAGCACTTTGTGGTTCAGGGTCTGCACTTTGGGTAAACAGATAGCCTAGGAAGAATTTCTTGGACTTGTCTTCTCTTACCTTTATCTGTGGTCTGCTCAAGCCATGAGAGGAACAATGTTGCGTTGAGAATTTTGAACTAGGACTAGCTCTTTTCCTGGCTTTTATAGTACATACTAAGCTTCAAAATGGAACAATATTCATGTTAAAAAGTTCTGACTTGTTGAATAGGCTCTGTATTTTCTAAAGGTTTTGATGTGTTAATGAGATGTTACAACCAACAAAACCAACCAAGAGTAGGATTTACTTTGGAGTGCCTTTTAAGGCTTGTAAAATTGAATAAAAAGTAAATTTCATCACAAACAAGTGTTTAAGCCCTTTATTTTTCGAATCTTCTCAAGAAGTTGCTCAGTTGCTCATCACATCGAGTTCATACCCATTTATTTCACGAATAATCTAGACTAAGGGTAGGTTTGACACTCTTTTTTTGTCTCTTTTTTTTCAGTTTTAAAAATTGAAAAAAATGAGCATTTGGTAACCATTTTTTTTTTCAATTTAAAAAACCAGTTTTTAAACTGAAGAGTAAAAAAAAAAACTCCAAAAACTGATTTTTTTTTTTCACTTTTGGTTTTTTTTTAGACCACCACCACCACCCTCCCACCGCCGGCAGCCACCTCAAGCGACCACCGCCGGAGACTGCCGGCAGCCACCTCCGGCCGCCGGCAGCCACCTCCAAAGACGGCCGGCGACCACCTCCGGAGACTGCCGGCAGCCACCTCCGGCCGCCGGCAGCCACCGCCGGAGACTGCCGGCAGCCACCTCCGACCGTTGGCCACCACCGCCGGTGACTGCAGGCAGCCACCTCCGGCCGTCGGCCACCACCGCCACCGCAAACCACCAAATAAAAAGGGTTACCAAACACCAGAAAAAAAAAATCTCAAAATAAAAAGAGATTATCAAACAACCACTTGTTTTTATATATAAAAAAAATTAAACTGCTCTTTAAAAACTGAAAACCAAAAAAAAAAATTTGTCAAGCGAACCCTAAGCCTTTATCTTTCTTATATTTAGTCCGGCCATCGAAGGTGGGCACACGTTCGGGGGC
Organism: Escallonia herrerae; assembly: GCA_033070095.1. Lineage (NCBI taxonomy): Eukaryota > Viridiplantae > Streptophyta > Magnoliopsida > Escalloniales > Escalloniaceae > Escallonia > Escallonia herrerae. The sequence continues at coordinate 212,611 of JAVXUP010001184.1, forward strand.
GGGGGGGGGGGGGGGGGAGACAAGTCCATCAAGTAGCCGATGAGGCCATGACGTAGCAACCAATGCAGTATCTCTTTCAATGATACATAGTTCGACTTCTGTATTCCTCTCTTTAAAAAGTCAACAATACATTAGCCACTCTTGTAAGGAGAAGCGAATTGTTTCCCCAAGAAAACAATACTTGTTACTAACATTAACAGTTCGAAACAAGGCTTGATCGATGACGAAGACAAATCAAGGAAACGGTCTCTTCAATGTTACAAGTTACTTTTGCTACTCTAAAAGAGGAACCAATAGCAATGATGAAAGCACTTGAAAGAAGTTTTTCCAAGTTTCATTATGATAAGATACTCCAATAAACAAAACACAAAGTGGTATGCCTTAGTCCAAGGGAACATGGGAAGCAAGGGCATAATAAGTAATGAATTAAAATTAGGAATAGAGGAGTCTAAGGTCTTGAGTTCACATACATTTAATCTAGATTAAGACCATAAAATTAAATCACAAGACATTGGGAGGTTCATGCATGTTCATATGCATGTTACTTCAACTAGGGTAGGGGGGGAAAGAGAATATATAGGAGGAAAGAATGGCACGTGACAAGGAAGCTGAACACACGTGCTGCCATGTGAATGGGTTGGGTCCACGGCCCACTCTCCCTCTAGGAGAATCTAAGTCAACAGGGTCACTAAGAAATGTCAGCATCTTCCTTTTTAAATCAGGCCCAAATTGCATTAAATAACCACTAGTCCCATGCCCATACACTTTGGAAACATGCCAAGTAATGATGGCATTTCAACCTACAACAAGAAGCATCAAAAGTAATGGACAAGAATTCTCGCTTCGATTATTTATGCCGTAACCGTTTTGGTGACAAAATAATTCTAAAAATATTTTGCTGTTATTATAATTTAACATGACAATCTTGTACCCTTGAAATATATTAAGAGACAATTTCTATTATAACAAAAGTGCTTCGTTCGCAACAGAAGATCATAGGCCGGAAAAACTGACATAAATGGGCCAAAAAAACTGACAAAAATCATTTATAGATTCAATTAGCCTATGCTTTAGTAGCAAAGGAATCATCACAATTCATCACACTATCTTATCTAATAGTTTAAGAGGAAAAAATGAAAATAATGAAAAGAGGGAAGGAAAATCCAGCACACACATCACATGTTGGGGGGGAAATTAATGACACCTCCCCTTAAAGTGTATAATACAAAATGTGGAGGGTGAAGCCTGTCTGAACTCGGTCGAGTTGACAAGAGTAGCCTCAGTGATGCTGGGGGGGTGTTGGGGGCTTGCACTGATAGCACTTGGCAAACAGTCCAAATGTGTCAACCTGCTTCACAAAGTTTCTCATGCTAGCCCACCCGCCGAACCCGAATCCGACCACCAAGACCCAGATCACGATGAACGTGTTAATCGCGTACATGGCGGTCCAGCTCCGTAGGAAAGGAGGCGGATTCTCGGCCGCATTCTGCAAATTGCAAACAAAAATGAGATGCTAAAAAGAATATATACGAACCCAATAGTGCTTATGAAGTATTTCTCGATAAAGAAAGTGGATATGCAGTAACGATGAACCAGTTATCGTAGCCACCACTTGGTAAATCCAAAATTTACAAATTTGCCGTTAACAAACTAGAGGTTGTTATCATGATGTACGACGTTTTTCTAAAGAGCATAATGGTTGAATTTAATTCATCAATTAGTAGAGTGAGTTGACAAGTTGGGCAAAGTTGGTTAAATTTCATGAAAAAATTGGTAAATGGGTCCACTTTGGGGGGCACACAACTGAGACCAGAACTAGCCAGCTCACATCAGACATAATACAACACTCAAGACTGTAGCATTTAACTAAATGAAAAGGACACACCACCTATCCAGTCGCATCTGTACCAATATTTCCAAATCCAAGCCTTGAATGCCCTTGTACCCCTTCTTCCACCACCTCTCTACATCTCCCTTCTGGCATCGCTAGCAACCTTAATGCAGCTTCTAAGAGGGGGAATCCCCATCAAAACCTGCCGCCGGGGGGAGGTTGAGTGTTGGGGGGGGGGTGGGGTTACCCGCTCTATCCTAGTTACTTAGATGACCTTCTTGATTCAACGTAATGGTAAATGCGCCATGGTACAAAATGTCCATTATCGATTATTGACTTCTTATGTCACACGACAATTAAGGAAAATGGTAAATGCACTCTGAAAATCAGTAAATGAACCTCGAACGAGGCTCAGTTGCTTGAACAATGGTAAAGGTTCCGAGAGTCACTGGTATAAATTCTCTTGGCGCATTAGCGTTACTAGTATGGAGGTTCTAATGGCTATAATTTAAAGTTTTAAGCACTCCATGGCCGCACTTTACAAAACCACACATCATGCATTTTATGTTGAAACTTCCATAGACTATATAACCCCCTCCACTGAAGCAATAGCAATGCTTGATGTGCAATATTTCAAGGTGCAACCTACATAGAGAGAAATAAGAGTCACCTGTCGAGCAGAGGCTTTCCTGTAGGTGAGCATATGAGCAAGGGAGGGGATGATGTAGACGGTGAAGGTGACCAAGAGAGCCCCAACTGCAGAGTTAATCGGACCGAAAAATGGGAAGATTATGGCCAAGAACCATATTGGTATCACAACCGGCAGCCTTGCTAGCGCCCTTAAGCATATGCTCCTTGTATCATGCATGCCTATCACCTTCTCCCACACAAAGTACAACGGCGTACACGCGAACCCGAATGTTATGAACTGTGCCACAAGAACATCATCAGTCCATCCAATCTCAGTAATAAAACACAAACAGTACAACTTATTGGTACTTAAATCAACATCAACAACGGGTAAAGAAACGATTGAGAAGTAATTGATCACCTGGTGAATGAGCATGAGAATAACGGCAGTATCGCGCCAGCGGGTCTTTGGAAGGAGGGCAAACGCGTTGGAGTGGTTGAGGAGCTCGTCGCCAAACGCCCAGTACATGGCGGACGCCGAGGGTAGGGTTAGCGTGAAGACATATAGGGTGGCAATGAGGTAAATGTACTTGAATTTCTGGGGTTTCCACATTGCATGCATAATTTCCCTGCATCATTTACCATGACAATCCAACCATCAGATCAAACTCACAAGATAATGATTGCTCTTTCCCTGTAAAATAGACCTTGTTTCGTATATTCATAATTTGACAAGCAATTCCTATTCAATTTCCAACTACTTATCGCTGCAACTTCAGTTAATTTATGCATCTTGTTCGGTTTCAATTTTTTAGGAAAAAGAAACAAAAACACTAGAACATTGAGTATATTATCAACTTGCCATGCCCAACCAAAAGAAAACTAATGATTGCTGAAAAATATTTGAAAGCATGGGCATGGGATTCTCAACAACTTAAAGGGTCCAATATTTAATCAGTGAAATGACCAGACTGCCCCTTGGGGATACAATACATTATCATTATCAGATTTGGCCTTGAAATAAAAGAGATTCTCACAGCAGAGCTAGAAACAGGGTAAGAGGCCCATTCTCAGGGTTGCAATCGTGTTAGAGTGGAGGGTTAATGTTGTTATCCTAGCAAACAAGGAAAAAGTCGTTTCCATGATACTGTCTGTGGTCTCAAACCCCGAGGTGGCCGGCAAAAGCTGCAAATAGAAGCCGGTAGAAAGAAGAGAAACCGTACAAGATAAAATACTATTCATATTGCGCATACTGTGAGACTACCTTTCACCAAAAGCAAAATTTGATCCTTACTCCAATTTTTTTAGCTACTCTTTTCGATTAATTAGTGGCACTTCCGAGTAAAATTTGTTGGCGTTCGATTATCTAAAGCCATACATAACGCATCATCAGTAATGTAAGGAGCGATAATGGAATTACTCCACATTTTACCATTTAATTGTCACTAAAAAATCTTTCCTAAAACTTTTTAGTCTCTTTAGTGACGCTATTATATGGATGCTTACACAGTGACAGCATGTCCACCGAAGGTGTACAGTATGTTGGTGGCGCCGGTGAAGTACAAGACCAGCTTTTGTGGAGCAGAATGTGAGACATCCTCAACCTACACAGCAACAACCCCTAAACAAGTTCAGATGGCTGCAAATTCTGGTTAAAGGGGTTCAATTGCAAGAAAGGCGACGGAAAGTAATGTAATCAAGGTAAGGAACTGTGGTCGCCAGAGAAGGCACAAGCATCAACATAGTCGGTACAAGCTCAGATGCTGCCACTTTTCCGGCAACAAAACTTCGGTTATACTAATGCAGCAATCATTTTTGCATTACCCTGCCATGGACAAAAGCTGCTATGGTCAAGTACCAAGCTGTGTAAGTGGTCATCCCAAGGCCTAGGAAAGACCAAATCCGGTAGTTGTGGAAAGAGGGTATGAACACTGTGGTTGCACAACAAGCTCCAAATATGTACGTCCATGTTCTCTTGTCCAGCCGGTCATTGATGTAGTATATATTGCTGTTTTCATCAGGGGCCAAAGTTAAAAGAGAAGTCAAATTAGTGAATAAAAATATGAAAATCCAGTTCATATGACCACTTTTGGATTGAAAAATCAGGCAGAAGACCTTACCTTGCACATGCTATAAGTTGAATGACAGATCCAAACAGAAGGAAAGTACAGTTGAAAGCAAGACCCAGTGCTTTCCAGTAAGGACCCAATAAGCCATCAAGCACTTCAAACCACTGCAATTCAAAAACAGCCAAAATGGTAATTTGCTTGCTTTCATGTTAGTGCCAATGAAGGCTATATGTTCAGTTGTTTGGTCAGTGGGTAAATTGTTGGTTACCTGAATAACATGGTTCTTGAAGCTAACATTCTCTTTCTCTTTTCTGCTACGGTACTCGATGTAAAGAACACTGATAAGGTATGCTGTCCAGCTACCCATAAGACCATAGAATATTTGCAGCAATATTCCTGATAGCATACCCAGTTGGGAAAATGAGTATGGTAGTGTCAAAAGAACCTGTGCAACCTGTAACCAGTGAAAATGACAAGAGTTAGAATCAGTTCAATAAACACACAATACACACATAGTAAAATCTTGGAAAGTTGGGAGTAAATTGTTCTGCAAACTATGTACTTGATTGGAAGCACAGCTGAACCAGGCATCCCAAACAGAGCCACCATGCCAGAGGATGCTCTTGACACTGAAAAAGGACTTGTCCTCTTCTTCCTTGCCTTCCTCTTTTCCCTCATGTTCAGCTTCGCTGAAATTCGAGACAATTGCTTCCTCTGCTTGCTTCTGAGGCAACATGTCTTCGTTTTCCACAAACCACAACGTCTAATTCCAAACAGATCTGGAACACAAAAAAGGCACACAATGAGACAAAAAAAAATACCCAAGACCACCCCTCTTCCCCAGATCCAATACAAAACAAGAAAACAAAACCAACCATACTAATCACAATAAACTCACTTCCTAAACTATCTACCTTCCGTTGAAACGTCCCTTTCTTGAAAAACCCTGGTTTCAGATAACAGCTTCTTGAAGCAAAGAGTTCATGAATTGTTCATTCCAAGAGCAAGGGATAGAGCTTTGAATGCACTTGCACAGGACAATAATTACAGCAGAAAGAAAATCTCTGAGACTACAAACGCGCAGTAGTACTAGCAGCTAAGCTAGCCCGGGCTTAAATGCGCTTGATCTTTCCAAATTTCTGCAGACCCCAAAGGCGGCGATGGCCTCAAAAGAAGCGCAGAGGGCACAGAGAGGAAGGGTTAAATTCTTTGGAGAAACGGCTCTACAGAGTAACCATAAAAGAGCCCTTTTCGCTTCTCACTCGAGTACACCTATATATAAACAAGTGCAGTCTATTTTATACTATATTCCGCGTGTGTTGACACTTTTTTCCCCTTGTTTGGCCTAGAAATTCCTGTCTAAGAAGAAACTCCAACTCACTGTATTCCTCTCTCGAATTGATCCGTGGATGTTTGCGGTTTGGTAGAAGGGAATCGAGGGGTTGGAACGACAGAGACTTGGTTCTCGTCAGCAAGCACTTGGATGCTTAACCGGAGCTTCATTTATAGGCCAAATTAAACCGCTGTAACATGATTGAGGATCGCTCTTACTAAGATTAAACCAAAAAGGAGAACAGTAATTTTTGGAACTTTACGTAGACTAAGATCATTACATAGACCTCGCTTGTAATTTAATGCAGTTAAATGGCAATCCCTTTGAATGCTCTAATGATTCTTTCGTGCATAGACGATAAAGTCTCCTTATACCAAACTATGTACCAAACGATGAAAATGGTGTATACTTTAAATCTTTTATGCTCCCATCACGGTAAAATCTTTTGAGTTGGTCAACGTCATAATTATTATTGGATAATCATAGCGTTTGTCACCGGTAAATTGAAACAAACAACTTGTAAATGACCATTTGAGATCGATGTGTAAGGTTAATGAGCTAAACTTTGAACATCTTTAATAATGCTAATTTAAGGTAGCTAATTTATGGCAGTCGACTCAGTAAACTAATGACTTTACAAAAAAATATCTATCTACTCAAGCTTGAGTTGTTTTAAGTCGACTTATAAGATGAACGATCATATTAATCACAGTCGATAGTTTTAGTGAACTAGGTTTGGAGAACCCTTGCATTACCTTGTTCAACTAATTTCCAGCCTACTCGCATTAGGGCTTAGAATGAATTGCGATGGGGTAAGGATTTTATCCCTTTCTTCAGTTATTTTGCCTAACTCGTGATTTGTTTTATACGAGTTACTCTTACATGGCGAGTCCTCACCACATCGTTCTTGATTTGAACAAACAAGTGTTACCACCTAAACAACAACCGAATCTGAATGTAAGCATTGTATGCTTCTGCTAAATACTCAAAACTAGTTTAAATCCAAAATCCTGATTTTTTTTTAAATTTTGATTTTAATTTTTAAAAAATTTATGTTTGACCAAAATAATTACCAAAATTGTATATAAATAGACATTAAATGTCCTCTTAAAATTCTAATTGATTAGTCATTTCTCCCAGTAGATTAAACAACACTTTTTACCCAATTTTCCCTTAATTATCCTTAGATTAAGACAATCTTCTTGTTTTTAGGTAATTAAGAACAAGACTATCTTTTTTTTCTTTTTTTGATAATAGAACAAGACTATCTTATTCTTATCCGCACTTCAAAAGTGGAAAATTTTAGCTTTCTCTTTTAAGCTTTGACCTTACCTACTCCTGAACGAAATAATACTATCACAAAAGTTAACTTAGAGATTGCTTTTAGAGCAGATGTAAAATCCAAAGGGAAAATGGAAATAATGACTTCAGGTTCTTGTAATCTTTTACAAATTTCAAGAACTTTGACTCTCGAGTATACAATAAATATTCCATAGCTGTGAACTATCGATCGCGAAAATTTGGTACCGTCAGATCAGGAAGAGTTAAGGTGACGAGGCAAAAGAAATAGAAAAATATTAAGCAATATATCCGACGATGCTAGATGATGGAGTATTTTCCAATCAAGAGTTAAATAGACCTATGACCCCGAAATGTTTGTAAGTTGTGCCATCTAAGAGCGTTATACTCCGTTCGATGCCGTCTATGACAAGAATTGGAACTAGGGAATGGAATCTTGATGCATACAAGCACAAGGCACGGATGAGATGGTCAAAAAAAATTCAATAAAGAAGGGAATAAAAGAGGCGGTCAAAGTAAAGAGTAGCTTCGCTACGACCATTCTCAACTCTTAACAAAATTATAGTTCTGTATTCGATAAAATAATTTACGTAAGGCATACTTATAACTAAGAAGATCAATAGGACTTAAACATGTACGTTTTTAATCAGAGGATTATTATCTAAACAAAAGCGGAACAACAACTGATTAATACAAGTAAATATCAGACAGTAACATGCTTGGCATTCTCCACCTAAGAACTTTTTCAGACAACTAAAAGTCCTGGTAACGTAATAAAACTGGGACATATATTACCGGGAAAAAAGAAATTGCACTGGTACTTCTGCTAGTCACAGTCTATATGTGATGGCGCGGCGTGGCGCACGCCGGCTAGCGAGCCATAACAACACGCCGCACGCTCGGAAAAGGAAAGACACGCGCAATTAACACATAAGCCCCACTTCAGCGGCGGCTCACAATATATTATACAGTATGAAGACTGCAGATGCTCTTTTTTCGACGGCTCGATGCGACCCCATATCGGCGTTTGGCCCCCACCAGCCTAAACGCCGACCACTGCTTCATTCCTTTCTTACTAAAAAAGGGAAAAGAGCTCTAATAAATTTTTAGAAGAAAAAGTGGAGCCAACTTACTCGAGGAAATTTAGTATAATTGTACGTGTCAATACATAGGAACTAATCCATTACTCGTGCATGGAGCGGTATCCGACCTTCCATCCCGATTTTTAGAAGGTCCTAATCTATTTTTCATAATTTTTTTTATATTCATCCGCTACATAATGTAGCGGACAGTACATTTAACAAATTTATCCCTCCGCCGCGTGAGAGACGATGTCCATTCGCTACATTATGTAGCGGACGTTTAAGTTATGTCTAATATACTAGTCATACGGTTTTCTTTATCGATTAGATTTATTATGAGTGACGCAAGTTAATGCTGTTTAGCATTATGTATCAGCCATATAACATCATATATAACGTATGCCTTCGCTATGATAGGTTCAAGATATACATTAGATTCAATGCCATAAATTTAGATAAACTATTATTTTTTGAACAGTCTAAGAAGAAAAATGGCTTCCTCATGACAATGATTTTTTGGTTTCATAAAAATGGCTTCCTCGGCACAGTATAAGTATTGACTATCATGTCCAAAGTTTTTATGGTAAGGAACTTGATCTCTGACTCACTTTAATGAGATCACGCTTCTTCTGTTATGTATGCTTTTACAACTATTAATTAAGTATTAAGTATCTCGTGTGTATTATTCAAAATATTTTGGCTGTTTTATAAAATTTGGAAATTTTTCTAGGCTTTCAAGTATTGTCTTTCTATACAAAATGAAGAAATTATGTTACTTCGTACTTTGAAAAGTGAAACACGTTTTATTTAACGAGATCGTCTGCGCGATTACTTAGATACTTGAAGAAATAATTTATTGAACACTGCTCCTTACGTATCATATATACTTGATCAGTAAATAATAAGCTTTAAATTTTGTTTAAAACTTCCAAATGTAGGTCTATCAAAAAGGGTGGTGGCAAACCATGTAATTGGTACCTTTGACTGACCTTGTTGCCTATTGGAAATGACGGTCGTGCATCGGCAGAAAAGTGGTGGCGAGCCGTGAGTCTTGTGGTGGTGGCCGGCCGGCCGTAGTGAAGTTCTCAAATTCAGCTATTGGACTCAAAAGAATCCATGTCGAATGCAAAATGTGCTGCTAAAATCCCTTACATGCAACCCCACGCTGCCCCCGTTCAAACGGGATTATCGGCTCGCTTGGCCAGCCACTAGCCCTCCGCTTCACACTTGCTTCCAAATTTTTATTTCCATTTGTTACCCCCTTTCTTTCAATTTCTTCCATGTTTAGCATATTTAACTTTGGTTATTAACGATGGGGATTGAGCGTGATGATTACGAGGTGCTTTGCGTAGTTGCACACCTTATGTGACTTGATACCGTTCCATATTGTTGTTGAATATCGTTGTAGTGTCACTATCTTATAGTATTTTTTTTTACACATTTATTAGTAACATTATGTTATGTCGTTAATGCACTTTTTAGTGATAAAATGATAGTCTGGAACAGAATATAAAGAGTAAAAATTGATGCTCTCAAAATTGTTCCCGCTCCGATGATAAGCATAATTTTCATTTTCTTTTCCAATTTTTAACTACTTTGTTTTATATATGGGATGGAGTGGGGGGTTGGTTTCCTCTTTATTAGGAGTGAGTCCACTTACATGTTGACTAGTAAAAGCGAGTGAATACGTGAGGTGGTATGAGCCAATGAGGGAGTGATATTTGTCAAAGCCATGAGATTAGATTTCTCACTTAGTGGGAGAAACAATGATTAAGGGGTGGATTTTTATTTAGGCCATTGCCCACGAGGTATCAAAATTCGGAATCGGTTCCATTGTTGCACCTCACGTGGGCCCTGTGATTATCGCTTTTTTTTTTTCTTTCCTTTATCTGCCTCTCCTAATTTTTTTAGCCCAACTTCTTCCTTAGAAATGCAAGTGGATTAAATAAGGCTGAAGCTTATAAGCAAGAGTGTTACTTGAGTTCCATTGGATGTGGATGACATTCTTTTAGCTGGGAATGACATGAGTTCTATTGTCGCCATTAAGCAGTGGCTGTCCTCAACTTTTCAGATGAAGGACATGGAAGTAGCTAATTATGTACTCGGGGTTAAAATCATACGTGATAGTCCAAAGAGATTTTTCGGTTTGTCTTAAGAGACATATATCAAGAAGGTTATTGAACGATTTCGTATGCATAACTCAAAACTCATAGACACTCAAATAGATAAGGCGTGTACTTTAAGTATAGACTAATGCCCAAAGAATGATGAGAAAAAGAATCGGATGTCCAAAGTGCCTTACGCGATTACAGTTGGGAATCTGGTGTACGCTATGTTGTGTACGTGTCCAGACATCTGCTTTGTCGTTTGAATGGTGAGTCGTTATCAGAGTAATCATGGACCCACTCATTGGAATGCGGTGAAGAGGATTCTTTAATACTTACGTGGAACTGCTGATCTCGTCCTGTGCTATCATGGTGGAGACTTGAGATTGAGAGGATACAACAATGCTGATTGGAGCGGTGATAGAGATGAGCGCAGATCCACTTCAGGTTATGCATTCATACTAGGAGGTGGAGCTATCTCTTGGTGCAGTAAGAAACAGACTTGCATCGCCCTATAACGATGGAGTTGGAGTATGTTGCTTGTTCAGCAGCAGTCCAGGAAGCTGTTTGGTTGAGGTCATTCTTACAGGCTCTAGGGGTTACAGCTCATGCAGACGAGTCTGTCATTGTTCACTGTGACAATACAGCTGCCCTAGATTTTGTAAAGACCCCAAATATTATGGGAAGGCCAAACACATAGGCCTTCGTTATCACTTCATTAGAACTTTAGTTGCGCAAGGAGAGGTGACCATAAAGCATATACCTACTGGCAGAATGGTGGCTGATCCTTTGACCAAGCCTATTGCTAGAGATGTTTTCCTTTCTCACATTAGGAGTATGGGACTACGTAGGGTTTGATATGTTTATGGCATCTTATGTACTTGACATTATTTATTACATTAAATTTTCATTCCTTGATTTGAGTTTATTTTGGAATGAATGGATAATCTTTGTGATTACATATACATCCTTGTTGAGAGTGTCACCAGGCTTGAATTGACCCACTCACACGGGTAATTCACCTTGGCGCTAAGATAGCGAGCAAGATGAGACATAATTGTCTTAGGCGCCAAGAGGGCGAATAAGATGATACAGCTTATAAAGCAAACATGTCGCCTTAGTTGGAGCTAAGATGAGACTTATAAAGTTAGGTCGATCATAGAGTATCTCCACAACTCTATGTAGCCTGCTTACAGCCGAATGTGAGATTTCAGGCAGGCACTATGAGAGTGACTGGACTGAAAAACTCAGGTTAGGCGCTTGTACAACGACTAGACCCAGATTCGTATGGCGTATTTTATTATACATTTATGTGACACGCCCTTACGGGTTACGCCATAGCATGCAAATCATACTGCATGTGCTAAATACAGACCGACAGTGGGAGTGACGAATGAATCCCTGCTTCGTCACTGTGTGAGCCACTTGGATCGAAATATTTTTGATCCTATATGGTACCATTTTCACCTTAGACTATGTCATGAAGAGGATACTCAATGTCGCTACTTTAGCATGTACCCTTGGATCATGGATGATGCGGTCTCGCGGGGCATGTCTAGGAAAGCGGTTGGGTCTAATTGGAATGACATGAGGGCTTTGAGAAGAAAGTTCAATATTATACCATGTTGTGTGATTCATAACCCGAGCGACTTTGTCGATTTTTATTTCGATATGAGTCATGAATACATAACATATAAGAGGTTTAACACTGCTCACTATGAGGGATTTGAGAGTGTTTAATCTGGTGTAGTTGAACTATTTGGGGTACATACGAGATTTTTTTGAAGTGATGTATTGTGTTAGTTTGGTGATAACTTAATACAATACTTCTCAACTGGACATCCTTTCTCGTAGGTCGCACGTTCCATTTCCTGTATGAGGAGATGAGTGGACAAGAGATAAGGAGGGACTACATGATTTATTTGCCCTGTGTGTGGGCGAGTGGGAGCTGTTAATAAATTGGGTCAGTGGATCCATTATCCGCCCACTAACAGATAATGTATATTTGTTAGTCTGGATAATTACAGTTATTTAGAGGATATTAATCTCCTAAGTGTTTGAGATAAATATAATATTTATCTCATAAGTGTTTGAGATAAATACATCTTTATCTCCTAAGTGTTTGAGGTAAAGTCTGTCTCTAAATACTATCTCTATATAAAGAATAGAGATATCCCAATAAAATACAAGTGATAGACAATAAGTCACAAGACAATCCCTCGCACTCTCTCTAGAGTAATCACCAAGCTCTAGGATTTTGTTCGTGAACAAAGAACTCTACTCTAGTTGCCGTTTTTGTACCTACGAAAAAGATCAAGCGTGTTGAAAGTTTGTAATAACAAGGATTCATCGTCAGAATATTCGGAGACTTCATACGATATGTTTTCGAACCACTACGTGTTACGTGGTAGCGCATTAATTATAATTTCAACAGTTTTCACAAAAAAGAAGAAGAAGATGAACTATGTCCCTCTCCAAAAAGTATATTCTCATTGGTCATCAGGTGATAAAAGCAAGCATAACATTGTTCATCTAGCCCTCGTTATTTGAGTTATCGTTAGCAAAGAAAAGACTACTAAATCTCGAAGGGTAGCTGTTTAAAATCTTGAGCACCGAGATATCATCTATGAGGGGGCAAAACTTTTCTTAGGGTCAGTGCATCACATACTGCAGTTTATTGCTCAAATTGTCATTAAGTTTTTATTGCGTTATTTTCTATTTAACACAATAGTATTTTTTTGTCTATTTTCTACGGCGAGAAGGCTTACTGGTGATCTAAATTCGACATGAATTTATGCTTAAGAAATTAAGTTATTGATATTTGAGAGAATTGACATGATGGTGAGATTATCCTCCAAGAATTGGTTCCTTTGGTCTTCTTCGCATTCATTCGAGGATGCTGATTTTCTTTTTAATATACAAAATAAAATGATAATTACTTCGGTTGAAAAAAAGAAATCATGTATACTGCGAGAACGTTTTTGGCAATTAAGAACGAACCAATAAAACTAAAAAAAGATAAATTATAAAATAATAATAATAATAAAAAAAAGATGTCAATATAGGCGTGGCTCAAGTTTTTGAGACCTTGCCGGCCAGCCCTCGGCATTCTCCTTCAAAGTGAGACTGTGAGAGGTTAAAGAAAGTGGAGTAACAAAGCAACCTTTTCGATTGCACTAACTCTCATCTCAAAAAACCATTTTCCGTCTTTGGAGCAACTTTTTGGCTCCTCCTCAACGTTAGTCCGAGCAGCAACCTACTTAAATCCCAATCCCAATGGTATAAAGATTCCATGTGTTTATAGGCGTACATGAATGATTGGTCGGTTCCCATATAGCCTATCAAACAAAAGATAGACAAGCCACTTGGCGATTAACATTCTTGGCGATTGAGAATTTTCTCTTACGAGACAAGAAAAAAAATATGGAGGAGAAGGAGAAAATTAAAAATGGTGGGAGATTAGGTAGGTTCGGCCTCATAATGGGTGCTAATTTTTCCTTTTTTTTTAAACAAAAACAACAAGATTTTTGCTAAACGTGAAAACATTGACGTAGAAATCAGAAAGAAAAAAACACGTTTTCGCAATTGTGAGATGCCTTGAGATTCTAATAACTATGGAACGAAAACCATGTCTGCAATCTAGATCATCTTTGCCAGACAAACGTTAATCTCGGTGTCTGTCCAATGACTAGGCAAAGAAAACATATGGAGGAGAGGCACCACTTCATCAACAACCAGTTCCTTCTCCTGCCAAGTCGAGGCAGCAGAACGAAGCGATAAAACAAAGCACCGCTAGAGTTGGCTACCACAACATGTGCTTCTTGGTTCATTTTCCCTTTTGTAATTTTAAACCTTGCATGGGTTTGAATGTGAATTTTGTCAAGAATGCTAACTATCTTCCTAGTATTCTATTGGAGGTGTTCAATGCAATTAGAAATTCAGGAAATAAGACTTCCATATATAGTTAATTTAGAGGGAATATTAAGATGGGATATCAGTGATTAGACTCTTTCATCTCATCCATCGAATTATTGGGTGGGGGTGCTGGTTGGGGTCCAAGGATCTCAAGACATAAGGTAAAACAGTCTCATGCCTATCTTATTCCTTCCTTTTATTGCATCCGCTCATCCTGATCCAGTCATTCTGAATGGTCAAAACCATTGATTCAGACCCGTACAATATTTACACGTAGTTTTTACTCAGACAAATGGTGCTACAAAATCAGACAAATGGTGTTACAAATCTGATGATAAGCTCAAAGTCATGATAGAATTAGTGTAGATAGACAAATTGTTCACTTCTATTCCGTTTTGCGATTTTGTTTGACTAATGGGAGAGCAAAATAGACAATCATTGATCATAGATATTTTAGACTGTCATAGAATCGAACAAGTTTGCTTTTGAGTTTGGTTAAGTATTCGCAACCGTAAAATTTAACCTAAAGCATGTTTGAGATTCAACAATTTTTTTGTGCTTAGGAAGAATATTATTATGCTTTAATAATTGGTGATAAATGACCAGACATAGAAAGCGAATTGGATAAGAGGTGAACCAGTGCTGGTTTGGACCCCATTGAAAATAGACTTTCCCTAAGGTCCGAATATAATTTGTACCAATTTTGATGTCTTGGTCCCCTAACGTTAGACTCATACCATTACTGCTATAAATTGCTACCTACCAAGTTGCACTACAATTTTCCATCTTGGCATAACCTTTCATATACTTGATGTTGAAACACTGGTTTTGGGGTCGAGATTCGAAGTAAAAAAATTTATCTACGTTTAAACACACTAACGGTCACACGCCTGTCTTTGAAAAATAACCTACTTAACACGCTACCAAAAAGTAAAATCTTTTCAATAAGAAAATTAACTAATCAAAATTAATTGGACAATCGGGAGTTGCAAGGTTAATTCTAGGGGTTAAAAAAGCGTTTTTTCGTCCTTCCAACGTTGGCATAATCATCCACAAATGTAACAATTTCAATAGTTGAATTTCATCATCATACATCTCAGTCCAAAACTTGCATATTGGCATGTGGACATATTTTTTCATTAATTCTCTAGTTGGCGAAAAATTCTTCAACTCCCTTTTTTAGCGACTAGCAATTGATGCTAAACTTCATTAGTGATAATTTAAACATACCTTTATCTGTCACTAGGTTTGCACTGGGTACTCTGTGCCATTATCGAATTTTTTTTGGCTGTTACATGGATTGAAGGAATCATCGTCCTACCTTACATGTGGCGACAGTAAATGGTTACTAAATATATCTAGTGACTTTATTTCTTTACGCTAAAAAATGCTATTAAGAATTATCGCTGAATGTATTAACAGAAAAGTTAGTAAAAATATTTAGTAATTATCATTATATATGGGACTGGAAGAACATTGTAATAATTTGAATAAAATTTGTTCTTATCCACCGTACTCAATCAGAAATTGATTGTTCAGACAACGACAATTGTAGCATACCCTTGCCTTCTCTACATCCTGTCCCCGTAATCATCATGCTCAATCCTCATCGTTACTAAACTTAGGTTTAATATATAATAGCGAGTTTTCGTAGTTGATTTAAGACAAAACTCACAAAGATCTTTTCTTAAGGATGTCGTTAATTAAACCCACAAAAAGGAAGAAGACCATAATTCATAACAAGATAATCCGGAAACGTCCATGGTAGGTCCAAATTCTTATCAATAGAACTACAGTGAATTGCCAGTCCACTGAAACACGTACTCAATGGTATGCCTGCATCAGCGTGACGATAGGAGGAAGGAAAGAAAGGGTAATTTTTGGTTTGGTGTAAATCAATTATGTTCACTCTGGAAATCATGAGTATAGGACAGAAAGTATTTAAACAACAAAAGAAAATATTACCGTGCTAAGTGGAATGAAAAGGTGAAACTTGTGGGCTTCAATCTCTCGAAAAAGGTTCTTCGGATTATTTAGAACAAAGATCATATGATGGTTTTCTGGATAAGTAAAGGAAAAAAGTGAAGTGCAAGGCTTCTTCAATTCCTCTTTAATGTGCTACTTTTTTGCTTTTTCTTTTCCTTCCTCTTTAGAATCTCTTTTGATTGGTGGGGGATAGGAGGAACTCTTGGAGATGATTTCTGCCCTGCATCACTCCCTCACAAATGGAGTGGGAAAGTAAATTAATAACAAGAGGCAGGCTGATAATGAATGAAAAATTGATGGTGTCCTTCACAATTCATCCTCTGAGAGCATGCCTAGATGTTCCATTGATTTTTCTTTTAGCCATTTACCATGATATACATAAATTTTATTGCGGAGGCAATTGAGGATATCATTAGTGTCCATATGAGAGAAATCTAGATTAAACTTAATTCAGGTCATGTTTGTTCGTTTGGAAAACACATTTTTTCGTATGTTTGAAGGTTTGTTACACATACCAATTTTCAACCAAATATTCTTTATACCTTTTTTGAAGTTTTACTCCATATATAGACGGGTGACAGTGCTCCGAGACATCCCAACCCGGCCGCTAATGATTAACCGATGTAAGTCGTTGGCCACCAAATAAATGATAAGGATGTGTTATGTCTTTTAAGATTTTATAAATTAAGAGTAACTTTTCAAAAGAATTCTAATTAAATAATCTAATTGCACAGATCAAAATGTAGACGATCACTTGGTCACGTGTTTCAAGCCGGGTTTCAGTCATTTTCCTCTAATGGAAGAATCAATCTATTATATTTAGTGACATCTGAACGATTTGAAATGACAGTATTTACTACTAAAAGTGCCGGATACGTGGATAAAAACTGTTGCATTACAATTTGTTAAGCGTTGTAGCCAATTAAAGGTAGGTAAAGAAATTTCAACATGATTCTCATTAATTAGTTAAAAGTCACAAAATAATCTTTAGCGTGTGTGCGAGCGTTCAAAGGAATTATTCCACCACCCAAGCTTCCTATGTTCCAAAACCATCAACGGTGGCGACGCTACCGACTGTGTCACCGACACCACCATGAAATCACCCTCCGAAGATATCCACAGACAAAACCTGTTTCGGATTTCACTAGTTCAAAGCAACCCATCTTTAACACTAAAATCTTTCTTGTTGTACTCAGTAATTGATCTGTACCCTGGTTGTATTTTATTTTAGAAACTTCGAGTGAAATCATAATAGCTTTGACTTTCTATTGTCTCCAATCTACAAGCTAATTACCATTTGTTAATTCATGGGTTTGCTGTTAATCTCTACGTTTCTTCTCTCATGGACTAGGGATCTGCACCCGCAACCAATAAGAACCAATATCTATGGCAGAATTTTTTGGTCAATTCATCAACCATTACAAGTTGCATGCATGAGCTCAGATTTTATGGCTCTCATCCCATTCTATTCACACTCGACATCATTCAAGCATGTTCTACCTTTATTTATTACTTAAAAGCAGCCATTCTGACATCGATTTTGACTATGCTAATTTTTTTGTTGAAATTGTTAACTTATTACTCGTTAGAAACATCTAAGCTAGTAGTTAGTACAAAAATCTATTTCACAGTTAATACTCTCTCTCTCTCTCTCTCTCTCTCTCTCTATACCCGTGGATAGAGATCAAGTTGCATCACCATCAAGTTCAGAAGCCCACAATCCTTTAATATGGAGGCAGACAATATGCAAGCGCAAATAATTAAACAAAGAAATTGTTGCTAAAGCTACTGATGATGTCTCTTTGTTCGCCACCACTATATTTTTCTAGACTTTGACCTTACATTTTTAAGGAAGTTGCTCCAATCCGTCGCTTGGAGCAATTACTTATCCCATGTAGAAGAACGAACTTTTGCTGATTCAACTACAAGTATTGTGGCCGAAGTTCATTCAATTTGTCACCCAGAAGGGAGATAGGAGGAAAACTCCGATTAATCGTTGCTAAATGTTATTAGTTGCATTTTCATAGACACATTCAACGACAACTAATTTTACGACTACTTTAACATACTGCTAATTATACATAGCAAATATTAGTTGTGCGTTAAAAAAAAAAAGTTTTGAGCAACATTGACACCTATATTGAAAGCATTCGTTTTCAATCATTAATAGAGCCATCTAGAGTACTCGGACCTTCGACAAATAAGGTAGAAAACCAGTTGGATTTGCACGGATTATGCAGACATGAACAGCGACCACTTCAAGGGATCAAATTGCAAATAGGGTCCATGGACGTAAGCTGGATGGTGACCTTATATGGCCAAGGATATTGCTGGATGGTGGTAAGGAGCTGGTAGCCATTGAAGCCCCTGTTGGTGCTGCTATTCAAGACTATGGAGATTGTGTTTAGATTTACTGGCTTGAAGGAAGCAATATTGGTGGGCCAAAATTTCCACCACCCGACAGAACAACGCGTAGATCAAAGTAGATGCTGCAGCAGCCATGACCACCAGTTAATTTTACTTGCTGAAAACCCTAATGTCCACACAAGTTTTTGTTAATAATTACGATTGATGAACTCTTATTTTTTCTGGGGTGCGTGGGTCATGTTATTACGGCTGTTATGGATTGATGTTTCATTTGAACTATAAATTCTTATCTCTTAATTGGTTTGATAGTCAAGTGTGTTTACTTTCGTTCCTACTTTCTTGAGTTTAAATCTTAGTGACAATTCTCAAAAGAATTTATCTCCTTGAATGCATTGGCCGATATAAAGAGTGTTCACGATTCATCACTCTTATATTACACTACTCTGAAGATTGTACATTTTGCAATAGTTCGCGATTTCTATGAAGGGAATCGTATTGTTACCCAACTCTTATCATTTACTTTGCATGTTTCCTTTGCTCTTAAAGCAGTACATGAATAAAGTAGCAGCTGCATTTCCATTACAGTACACATTGAATATTAGATGGAATTGTACTAAATTGCACCCTGTTAAAGATATGTGTAACTTGCCATGCAACTTGCAGATAGTAACGTGCATGAAAAGAGTTGACTTTTGATTCACTGACAAAGACGGTTAGCGGTTGGACAAAGCTGACGTTAGGCCTGGTTGAAGTGAATTTTACATTACATTTAGTCGTTTACATAGAACAATGGACAAGTACATTTCTTAGACAAGAAGCACCTAACAAAGTATATTTGGATCATATCAATGAGGACTCTTTAGTAGGGGGCAAAAAAAAGAGACGCTAAGATCCGTTAATGTATACATGTGGACGGACAATATCTGCATCTAAATTGAAGTTTTCGTTATAATTTTGCCTAGATGATAAGTCACTCTTGATTAGTTTTACGGTTGGTCGTTCAGAGTAAATATTACTCCGAGGTACTTGTTATAATGTATAGGTGAAATGATTAGTGTTTATTGGGAGATAAGTTAGTAAAAGGGTGATAATATGTGTTGGGTTGAGTGAGGATGTCAGATGCCTGACTTTAGGGCTACAATGGCATGTGAATCATGATCGGACTGCGCGTAGCATGCCATTGCCATATTTATAAGAGGGTGGGGTGGGGGGGTTGCATGTTGAAGATGGAGAGCTTGGCCCAGGTTGCATGCCGAAAAAGGGGCTGCAACCCAACGGCAAGTTCCGATCGAGTATGTTCAAATGTTCACGTTTGAACAAAGCAGAGAAGAGATTTGAGTCAGAGGGTGTCTTCCTCCGACGATCATCAGCTGTTTCTTCTTCGTAAGAGAAGCCACGTGGATTTGTACCCTACATGTTTTCTAGATTTACCATACCTGACAGTGCTATAAGAAACATGTTATACTTCTACTTGGGATTCGTTTTCACAGTATATCCATGATACTTTTACAAGGATGATAACTTTATGGGAAGTTAAATGGTAGTTCCATTCTTCACTGTTTAAACTCCACTTTCGATGTTAAGGGCTCTAAATGTGTGTTATGTAGTCTTTTTAGCGACAAATGTGAGCTCAGATAACTAAACATTTGTACCAACAATAAAGTCTACTGTTAAAGAGGCATGTTTACCGACACAATCATTTGGTTGGAAAAAAGTCGGTCGGTAAAGACTTGTTTTATTGTAGTGACTGAAGTGGAGCTAAATATGATAAGTTTAATATTTTTGGTTTGGCTCAAAAGAAGTGCTATGTCACAAATACTTTATCACCGCCATACTTGGTTCATTGGAATGTTGCTCTTGAATATCTAGGACCATCTGATTAGGAGGGGATGAAATAAGAGGAGAGGCTTAGAAAAGCTGGGAAGGAGGTTGTTTTACCATATATTTAACGGTCTTAGATGGTTAGGAATATTAATCCATGAACACCCAATGTCTTGTACTCCGTATTAATGTAGGTACAAGGAGACTCAAAGTGCAAGACGATACTAGTTGTACTATTTTCTTAGGGTATGCTAGAAATATATCGAATGTGGCATAGTTATGGGCTGACTTTATGGATTTGTCCCAGGGCAAAGTTATTTACACATCTTTCCTTTTTCACAATTTGCAGTCTTCCATTTTTTTTAGATTTAGAACCACGTTATTGTTGCTATACATGGTTTTAACTGTGAATACAATTATACACACACACACATATATATATATATATATATATATATATATATATATATATATATATATGTGTGTGTGTGTGTGTGTGTGTGTGTGTGAGAGAGAGAGAGAGAGAGAGAGAGAGAGAGAGAGAGAGTATATTTATTTGTATTGTAAAGAGTGAGAAAAATTGAAAACAGCCTCACCCTTTGACAAAGGTATTTAGTGGCGAATACAGGAGGGTCAACAAATTCTTCAATACACATTTAAACTTGTCTAGGTTTTTTTTGAATTTTGACAAAAAGAAATCGTAATGTTCGTGAATTTGAAGCTTTTTCTTAAAATGACTACGATTTTAATTTTCAGAGATTTAATTTGACATGGTGTTGCACGTGCGGAAAAAAAGTAGTGTTGCACGCAAACTGCCCAGAAAGGCCAGATTTGTAGAAGAGTTTGATCGGTCGTATGTGAAAGATGCTCCTTGCTTTTTGATGCCATCCATTATTAATGATCTAGCTAAACTCTATCTGATTGAACATTAAATCGTCATTTTTTTAAAAAAAAATCATCCTACAATTTTTAGTTATGCTAGCATATAAAAGAAGAAAAAAAAAACACGAGTCCACCTAAATTGTCCAAACTGTCAAGCATTTTTTTTTTTTTGTTTCCCTTTTTGAAGTTAATAAAGAGTTTTGATGACCCAGGTACGTCAGCTAGCAAGCGCAAGTATCTGGTGCACTGTACATAGTCAAAGATGTTTTTTTATTTCTGGAATTGAAGACATAAACTAGAGTAGGGGTAAATGCACTTTGCCCCCTATACCTTAAGTCGGTTACAATATGACTCCCTCTTCTAAAATTGAACTAAACCTCCCTGTACTCATCAAAACTCGACGAAAATAAACGGCCGTAACTGATGTTGTTGAAATGTCATAAATACCCTTCTTTTTAACAGAATTGAAAATCTGTTCTCAAACCCTTTGGGTGGATGAATGGAGAATGGAAAGAGAGCAAGGAGCAGAGGCAGCCAGGTAAGGGGCGGCGATGCGGGGCTGTTGCGGCCGCGGGTGGCTAGGGAGAGAAGAGGAAGGAAGAGAGGGGGGTCAGTGTCGCCGACAAGGGGGATGGGGATTGCCGGCGGAGTGCAAAGCTGTCGATGGAGAGGGGTTGTTATGGAAGTGGGGGAGAAGAAGAAGAAGAAGGAAGAGAGGGGGATGGGGTTGGCGTCGCCGATTGAGGGGAGGGGGCTGTCGGCGGAGAGCTCAGCTGTTGCGGTAGCGAAAGGCAGGGGAGAGAAAAGGAAGAAAGAGAGAAGACGGGCGATCGGCGTCATTGACGGAGGGGAGGCTGGCTGCTGATGCCGAAGGAAGGTTGGCGGCGTGGGGGTGATTTGAGATTAGGGTTTTTTGTGGGGGAAATTGGGGTTTGGGAAGGGCTCGGTCAGATCGGGTCGGGTGGGCCATGGATCGGGTCGAGTAGAGTTTGGGTCGGTATGTGACTATGAGGAAGATGGCAGGCGCAGGTCGGGTATGGATTCGGGTTATACCCACTGATTTTTAAACATTAAAATCTGAAAATTCAATTTTTTGTTTTTGTTTTTTTTGGTTTTTGTGTTTTTTGTGTTGCTGTTGAGGAAGGTTTGCAAATGAGTAAAATGAAAATGGTCCCTTTTTTCAACTTTTGCAACTGGAGGGAATGAAATTGATGGTTTTTTGGGTAATTTTTTGCCAGTCTTTAATATTTTATTATGTCAAAGGGTAGTTTTGTCATAAAATTATAGGTTCTGGACGGCAAACATTTTCCGCCCAAAAACTATGTTAACTTGGACTGAAACCGTTAATTTTGCACAGTTTTGATGAGTGGAGAGAGGTTTAGTTCAATTTTTTTAGAAGAGGGGGTTATATTGCAACCGACCTTAAGTATAGGAAGGAAAATGCATTTACCCCACTAGAGTATGATGCCAAGGAAAGTGGGTTCGCAGTCGATGAAGAGGTGCCACAAGGAATGCAGTCTGAGTCAAATGTCAAGTGTGATGATGTGGGACACAGCAAGGGTAGAAACCAAGGGCTTTCTAGACAGAGCTTGAGAATGGCAGTGCTGCGAGGGCGATGGCGCAAGGTGAATACATGATGACAGTCACAATCCGATGCTTAAATCCAGAGTTAAGGTCCTGTATGTTTTTCTCTCCAGGATTCTAGAGTAAGAAAGTGAAAGTGTTCTGAAAATGTCCAAGTCCAGAAAATGTTCTCAAGACCTCTATTTATAAAAGTTGAGATGATGATGTCATCACCCGACACGTGGCACTCCCCCGGGAGTGACACGTCACCGAGGGATCCACAGCTGCAGGTGCTCCACGGACTGTCGAATCACATATTCACCCGGCCTGCCCCACACAATGTCGCTCTGTCTGTCTGGAAAGACTGGCTCCCACAGCGGCGGTGTGGCCAGAGAACCCCTTGATCTAGCCACCAATCCAAGCCCTTGCAAAGTCCCACAGGCCTGGCAGCGGTGGGGAAGACCCGACGCCCAACTGCTAGGCGGACTAGGCACATTGCCCTCCGAAGACCTGCTCTGGGGGTCATAATCCATAGGAGTACCGATGCAAGCCCCCAGTGCCGGAGCACGTAGGCTAGTCACGAAGACACCCTAGCAGATATAGTGTCCCAGAAGAGTTGCCTATCCCGCGGGTGAGTCCTTGTGCCGGAGCACTCGAAGCACGTCAAAGGTAGCATCCTGCAGGAGCCGTCTACCTGACGGGCAAGGTAGCATCCCGGAGGAACCGTCTACCTAGCGGAAGGGGAGTTGAAGAGCTCATTGGCGGAGATAGTGTCCATGAGGAATCTTCTATTCCCGCTGTGAGTCTTTGTGCTGGAGCACTCGGAGCGTGTCAAGGTAGCATCCCGGAGGAGCCGTCTACCCGACTGGCTGAGGTAGCATCCCAGATGAGCCGTCTTCCTGGCAAAAGGGGAGTTGAAGAGCTCCCTGGCCAAGATAGTGTCTCGGAGGAGTCACCTATTCCTACGGTGAGTCCTTGTGCCTGAGCACTCGGAGAGCATCAAAGGTAACATCTTGGAAGAGCCGTATACCCGAATAGCTGGCGTAGCATCCCTGAGGAGCCGTCTACCTGGCAGAAGGGGAGTTGAAGAGCTCCCTACCGGAGATAGTGTCCCGGAGGAGTCGCTTATTCTCGCATGATGTTGCACACTCCGGAGAGTGGGTCAAAGCATGTTCCACAACCAAGGCAAGGTGCGCATGGTATGGTGAAAGGATGGACCGATGCAAGGAACATGGTAGTGTGACAGAGAGCCAAGGGGCATGACTGTGTTAGTGGCAGGGCGCATGGGCACGACAGAGTGAGTAAGGTGTCGGGGGCATGTCTGTGTTAGTGGCGCGACAGAGTGAGTGAAGTGCTGGGGCCACGTGTCATGGAGATGGGCACAGGCGGGGTGAAGTGTGTATGGTTCCCGGGGGCATGACATTGTGACAGAGAGCCTCAGGGCAGGGCTGTATCAGCGGTGCGGCGCATGGGCGCTGCTGAGTGAGTAAGGTGCCGGGGGCATGTCTGTGTTAGTGGCGCGTCACATGGGCGCGACGGAGTGCGTACGGTGCCGGGGGCAAATGTCATATAGATGGCGCAGCGCATGGGCGCGACAGAGTGCATATGGTGCCAAGGGCACTGTAGTGTGACAGGGAGCCAGGGGGCATGACTATATCAGTGGCGTGACGCATGGGCGCGGTGGAGTGAGTAAGGTGTCGGGGGCACGTCTGTGACGTCCGAGCGACGGGGGTCGCGGAGTGAGTTCACGACGACGGGGGTCGGGAAGTGATGTCCAGGCAATGGGGTTGAGGAGTGAGTTTCAGGCGACAGGGGTCGCAAAGTGACGTTTGGGCGACGGGGATCGTGGAATGACTTTCGGGCGACGAGCGTCGCGAGGTTGATGTGCGAACGTTCGTAAACATCGCGAAGGTGCATAGACTCGAGAAAACAAGTGCGCGGGAGGGGGGGAAGGCCATAGGCCAAAAATGGGGGAAGGCCAAGGCCACTCTCATGGGGAGGCCGAGGCCGAGGCCTACCCTAGGGGGTGGCTAAGGCCAATGGCCAACTCCCATGAAGGGAGGCCATGGCCACTCCCCCTCTTGGTGAACTTCGGGTGCACCGACGGTTGGTGTTTTGATGGGCAATGACGAATCAGGAAGTTGAGTAATGACGAACGTGTTGCCGTGAGTCGTACCCACGTGACGAACAAGGTGCCAAAGTTACATATGAAGCGTACGAAAGTGAACAAAGTGCAAAAAGGACCTTGCGCGAAAGTGACCAACCGGGGGGGGGGGGGAAGGCCAAGGCCAACCCCTTATGGAGGCCGAGGCCAACCCCATGGCCTTGGGGGAGGCCGAGGCCGACCCCATGGGGTTGGCCAAGGCCTTTGCCCTTGACCCCGTCGCTCCGGTTGTGCCATCGACCGATATTTTTTTGGTGAAAAGGTGCTCGGGTGGTCGCGGAGCGACGAACGTGGTACTGTGAGTCACGCTAACGTGAAATAATTGGTGACTAAGGCGTGCGAAGCAAGAAACGCACGTGACATGAGTGTGCGCACTTTGACAGGTTCGATGCGTTGAATACTGTGCTTGTACGGACGTGCCATGCAAAATGGGATTCCAAGTGTACCTTTGGGTAGGACCAGAATAAGTTGGAAATAGAGTATAATCATCAACTAGTAGGGAGAAGTAAAAGATGAAAACATGCTCAGACAATAAATTAATGTTATGTGACATAAAGTCTACAATGAAATAAAAAAATGTTACGTATAATATTAGATTATGCTTGTAACAAGAAATATGGTATTTGAGTTTTATTTTCGTTATTTGAATTGTACGGCTGTCGTTAAAGTGAATGTATAACGACGCTGAAGAGACCTTTATCCGATAAAAGTGGTACTCAAATGGTCAAATGTGTACCTCAACCGTCAATTCTCTTTAACAATTCTACTTAATTAAAATGTACACAGTAAAAAAAGAAAATAGTTACACCCTCAAACAAAAGTTACCAATATGTGTACTGCACGCTTGTTTTGTAGGGAGGATATATTCCTCTTGTATTATTTGGTCCGGGAGAAAAGAGGAATGATGGAGGCAATGTTCATAATTTTACCATATTATCTTGTCAGCGATTGTAGAAAATTAAGAAGAAAAAAATGTTAAATGAACAAGTAACACTATTTTCCTCCCTTTTCTACTCAATTCTAGGCATAAAATATATGGCGGGCCCAAAAGAAAAGTCCATCCCTTCTGTTTTTTCTTCCTTTGACTTTCCTCCCTTTTACGGTACAAATTAAATTTCTTCCACTCCTCCACTTTTTTGTTCTACCAAAACGGTCTCTATAAGTCACAGTTGAATTATTAAGGTGTGCTAACACTTTCTTTACAATTCAGTGTAGTGTAAAAACGTAATGTTTCACGTTAGCTTGAGCAATGTTTTTAACGTTATAAAGCACTTCCAACAAAGAGTAAAGCACTTCTTTTACGTACATCTGCGTAAACGTCAATTGCAATTACTTTTTAATGATTTAGCTTCTAACTTAGACAAGTACATCTTAGCCTAATGGAAAGCAACCATCTAAAAGAGTCCACCTACCGTCTCAAGTGATTTGGCAGCTCCCTTGAAACTTAGGATACTTCTCCAACCACAGTAAAGAAAACCATGAAAAATTCGAATTTGCACTTTATGTATTCCCTTTTCACACTTTATTACTGGGAAAATATTTACTAGGATAAAATTGATTATGTAGTGATAAAACAAATCGTGTGCAATGAAATAGTAAACCATCCTTTAGGGAAAAAATTAAAAAAAGAAAAAATGAAGAAGAAGAAAGCTTTGGATTTGTTAATGCAAGACTCTAAGCGGCTGTTCAAATGATGAGCTAGTCACTAGAGCCTACGTACAAACGTTACTCACATTATTGTAATTAACGGCATCATTATTGACTGAGCTAAT
Source organism: Escallonia herrerae (assembly GCA_033070095.1). Taxonomy (NCBI): domain Eukaryota; kingdom Viridiplantae; phylum Streptophyta; class Magnoliopsida; order Escalloniales; family Escalloniaceae; genus Escallonia; species Escallonia herrerae. The sequence goes on from JAVXUP010001184.1 coordinate 239,430, forward strand.
TATGTGACTAACATGCGTAGCTTAATCAATTCAGGATTAGCTCGGATTGCATCATTATCTAGCATCGTATTCCATATAACTCTGAGTTGGCATTGATAATCATCTGTACGTATAATACATTATATTCATCTTTCATGATTGCAAGATAATCAACATGCAGCAGGATCTCTGCATTACGCACATGACGCTGGTTTCATCACAAGAAAACCCTTTACAAATCTCTGGTTGGAAGCCTGTACCTCTCCATCAGTTTGGCAGTTGAGATTTTGGTCTGTAATCATACACACGCAGGCAGAAAAAAGAAAGAAAAATAAAGATTTAGTTGAAGATATTAAAATTTGTTGTCCATTACCCTAAGATAATGGCAGAATAACCACGACTTCCATGCAATTGAATGTTGATCAATACTCAAGTCTTGTTTGAGGATGCCAAACTGATTATAATTCTCAAAAACAAAGTAAAACGTCCCTATTTTACCTTCTTCCATGGATGACGGAGGAAGATAAATGAATATAAGGACTGAATGATAGAAAACAAATGCCATTTATGAAACGCAATTAATAAAGGAAGCAAAGACGCCGCTAAGAATGGCGGGGGGGGGGGGGGGGTAGAATGCGGATCTCATAAAATCAATACCCACCCCGGCTGCACAAAAACCCCGACGGATCTCATAAAATCAGTACCCACCCTGGCTGCACAAAAACCCCGACCTGCCTCGCTCTGCCCTGTCATCGGGTCATGTAATAATACCACACCCAATCTTAAGTTAGTTTAATAAATATGTCCCCAGCCCCTATCCGCCCGCTTTCCCAGTTCCCAAAAAAAAATCCAGTTAACATTTACAGAGGGAATTTTGAGACTTTTGTGGTTATTCTCTGAGTTAACATTCATAGGTGGTTTTTGACTTTAGCCAGTGGGGGATGGTGCTTATGCTTAGGCAGATTTCCTATGCAAGTATACTTGGAGGAGATTTTTCCAGATTTCTTACAAATACAGGCTTGTCTTCTTAAAATTGTGTCAGATCATGCATCTGTTTTTTCGTTGAGCCATTTGCCTGAAACACGTGGCTCCAAGAGTGGGTTTTATTGATTTGCTGGCTGATTTCTGGACGGTGGTCACCGAGTGGAGGTGGACGCCGTCCATCCAGGGGAGAGGGAGAAAAGAAAGAGCCAAGAAGGCAGCGGCAGGCAGTAGGTCGGCAAAGACTAAAAGAAGAGAAGATTAGAAGATTTTAGGGCTTGACATTATATATATATATATATATATATATATATATGAGCAGATTGGCTAGTGCAGAGTGTAAGTATAACGAGGCGAATACGGGTCGCGGGGCGAGTTGACACAATACCATACTTGATCCTAACCCGTTACGGATTTAAATAAAAATTATCATACCCGCCCACAACTCGATCAAAGTTAAAATAATCCGTTTTTAACGAAACGGAGATCCGCAGGTTCAGATCTAATTGCCATTCATAGACGCCGCAAAAAGCCTTGAAACAGCATATTTTTTGTATGCTACAATCTTTGTTGTTTTTACTGACAACGCAATGTTATGACGTGTGTCAACGCTAGCAACTACTATCTACGATGGCTATAATGAACTTTTAGCTCCTTGTAGCAACTATTAAGGCCATTTGAATATATATGCTCAACACTGTGGATTGCGTAACTATAGTCCTGAAGCGGCCAATGCTGATGTTTACACCAACTAGATTCATCTATACGGCAGTAACTAATAGATGGCCACGGATCATCTCCAAAATTTTCTCAATAGCAACGCATCATATGTCCCTCCCCTGCTTCCCCTTACAAAGATTTCTCATAGCACATCACTTTCCGCATTTAAAAATCAGAAATGGCTTTATGGAGGCTATTACACTCCAGCCTCAAGTGAGGGAAGAAGGAATACATGTAGATGTCTTAGTTCCCACAGGTCTTTTCAATGCTTCCTTACAGCTGCCGTGACCTTGCTCATCATGGAGTGTAGGTTGTTGAAGATCCATTGAAATCCTTGGATTCATGTGGCCACAACAAGCCTTTACATCTGTTGTGTTCACTCACAAGCATAGGGTTTGAGGTTGTCAAAGGGTCCATCAAGATTCAGGACCATAACCTTGCGAAGTATTGCACTTCACTTCAGACCCCATTTTGGATTTTTATGGTCAAACACTGAGGAGGGGCCTTTGTCAAACCGATGGGCCTCTGGTTGAGGGTAGGAAAATTGGGAACGACCCCACCAAAATTTAGGGCACATGAACCACAACAGGGTCCCATTTTGATATTGAAGATAAGGGCCATTTTGGCATTAATGCTGCCCAGCCCTACAACCTGACTCAGCCTCCCTCTTAGCCCCAATACCTAATTTTGTGTGGTCTTTGCTTAGCTGTTTAGGGCTAGCCCACCCTCCCCTACTCAGGACCCAGTGACACTACATTGGTCTAACTCAGATTACAATACCAACCTCAAGATGCCCATTCTTACGGCATCAATATATGCATGTCTTGGGTGATTTATTAGCACAATGGAGGGCAAACTTTGGACCAGAAATATCAGTCGATTGTCAAGCATTAATGGCGACCTGAGTGACTTCTGATGATCGTAGGAGATAAAGGAGGGTGGTGGGTTGAGGGTTTTGAATAGGAAGCATCGAAGACAGACATTCGAGGGGGAGGGAGGGACCCTCGTGCGTGTCACGTGCTCGTCTTCCTAAGACAAAAGACAGCTGCCCAACAAATCCAACCCCTCCTCCATTCCTCACTAAGACTCCATTGCCCTTCACACACAAACCCTCACGTGGCATTGAACTCACTTGGAAACAGACTCACGGGGACTCGTCTCGTTTCATTTTTCCTTGTCCCTTGAAAGAACTTGGGAAATTGATGCATGGTGGGACACGGCTTTAGAGTTGAAAGAGTCTAAATACATAGGCTCTATTGTTTATTATCAAAGAAAGGAAATACTAATATACGACTCTGTATGAGATATTTATGTTGTGAAAGGAAGTATTATTTTTGTTGAAAGAACATGGACGATGTGATTGTATCACCTCCGGAAATCTTATGTTGACCAATAAGTTATTGAAAAATTATAAACTCCGTTATTGAGAAAAAAAGTTTGGCTTGTGACAACATTTGCACCAAATTACTGTATGAACTAACTAATGGAAGCGTCTGTCAGGTAAAGGGTGAGCTTTCGAAACTAGTGATCTTAAGAACCGTTCCTACGGTGTTTACTAGTTTAGTTATCCCCTTGTTGCTAATAATATACTATTGGTTGGCATAATAATCTCAACATACTAGAAAGAAATACTATTTCTATTCCTTTATATGTTTTTATACTTTTTTGCCACTAAAAATGTATTTTACTTAACAAGTGCTAATCTTCAAGACACGGGAAAAAGAGTAAATTCACACGTTAGATGATTAATTAGCATCTACCTAGAATACTTAATCCGGCCCACGTAAGTAGTTAATGGGCCTAGTTTTCATTCTTAGGCTTGAATTATTCTTAGCTCAAGTCACATATGCTCCATTTATGAGAATATATAGATGGGCCGTACTATATCTTCTGAAAAAGGGTTCTGCTCGTCTCCAAGCAACATCCTAGCTTTTTGATAGGATATTTTTTTAAGAGAGAGAGAGAGATTGTTTTAGGTAGAAAGTTGCCGCCATATGGTTAATAACATAAAAAATATTGTAGGGTAGAGGATTCGTGATTTTGACCATCTGAAAACGTCAACATACTATAATATAACCCTATAAGGTGTCTTCCTTTTATCACATCAGTTTCTCTCGATTCAATAATCGTAATTGTCCCGACAGTGGCCCTCACTGCAATATCTACACTTACTAATGACAATCGATGAAAGCTTGTTGTCGATCATTTTATGCTAGTTGCTTCTTAAGATGCTAGTCGGTAGTGACTGACACTACATGTACTTGTGTAGATGTGTTAGGAGAATAAATTTATGATCAAAAAGAAGTCTCAATTTAGGTTCTATTTTGTAACACTTATTTTTTTAGTTTTTTCTCTAATTTTGTAAATTGAAGAAAATAAACGCGTTTGACACACATTTTTTATTTTTTTTGTTTAGTTTTAAAAATCAGTTTTTTTAAACAGGTCTGCTTTTAAAAACTCTAAAAATGAGTTTCGGTTTTGATTTTTATTTTGAGACCACTGCCCTCCCACCGCCGGCGGCCGACCACTACCACCGTCAGCCATCACCACACCCACCACCAAAGAAAAAAATTCAAAATAAAAATTGGATAATCAAACACTCAAAAGAAAAAACTCAAAATAAAAATTCAATAATCAAACACCCATTTGTTTTTGTAAAAAAAAAAAATTAAACTGATTTTTATTTTTTAAGAAATATAAAACCAAAACTGAAAGTGTTACCAAACGCTTACTTAATTTTTTTTTGGGTAAAAGGTCCCAGAGATGTATTATTAATCACAAGAGATATTTACAATTTGTCAATTTTCTTGTACACAATGTATAAAGTTACATTTCCACATGTCTATGCTTTCCCTCTACTATGCATTCCTACAGTAAAATCCTCTTATCAATTTCCCAAGTTGTACATAAGTTCACATTTAGCCCAACGGACATAAATTTAAGTTTCGCTTTATTGACTGATTTAACAAATACGTCTTTGTGATAGCATAAAGAAAGAAACAAAAACATTTGCAATCGTTTGTTGGGATCACATACATCTCAGTGTATAATGTACTGATAGTCAGCTGGATTCCCCTTCCCTTCACATAATTGTGTTGATAGGGTTTGTAGGAATCTTTTGATGTTGACGCAAAGGTGGTAAAGGTTGTGTTAGGCTATTATGAAAGCATCGATTCTACTCCCCTGGACATGTTTGAGGTAAAAAGTTGGACGCAGCACCATCAAATAATTGGTACTAGAACTGAAAGGTTAATTGAATCCTGCACTAAAATACTAATACATAGTTATTGACAGTATTTTTGTTTTAGCGGCATAAATAATTTAGCAACCTTCGGCTGACCATGTCGTCACTGAAAAGCTGACGGTTTTAGCTAATTGGCACTCTAATTGTACTGTAAAAGCTTATTTTGACAAAACAATGTTCTTCTTTTTTTTCTTTTTTCTTTTTGCCCGGGGGGGGGGGGGGGGGGGGGGCTCTGAGGCTAGCTTAATGCGCGCAACAAACTATTTGGTAGTACCTCTAGCATACACTTTTTTTTTTGGTTGGAAGGAAAGAAATACAATTAACTATGCCTTTCAAAGGCTACACCACTAATGTCCGCTAACAAAAGTCTTTGAAGTTCAGTGCTGGGTTCTTCCACTCGAACAAAGGATTGTGATTGGTCTGCTCCCATATTAGCGAGGAGATTTGCACATCTGTTGCCTTCGCGTAATGTATGGCTTATCTGATATTTGCCTCTTTGAATGATGAATCTGCAATCTGCAATGAGTCCTCTCAATTGATGGTTTTGGTTTTCTTCCTTAGTCAATAGCTGAATCGCCACCATTGAGTCTGTCTCCAAAATCAGTTTTTGAATATTGAGTTCCTTTGCCATCTTTAGTCCTTGGTGTATACCCCAAATTTCAGCTTCTAGACTTGTTGATTTTCCAAGATTACCGCAGAAACCCCATTGTCATATCCCGCATTCATCTCTTAGGATTCCTTCGAAACCTCCTTGTCCTGGATTACCTCTTGCACATCCATCTGTATTTAGCTTGAAATATCCTGCTAATGGAAATTTCCAAGTGATTACGTTGTGCATTTTAAGGTTCTTTGTATTTGAAGGAGAGTGGAAAGCCTTCACTGTGTCGTCATGGTGACGTTTGATCCTTTGGATTGTACTGTTGGAATGCAGCTGTACGTTGTTGAAGATCCTTTTATTCCTGCTTTTCCATATATACCAGATAATAATAGCAAAAAGTTGGGGGTGTGGATGATGTTGGGGTTCTTCCTTGTTTTTATATGTGGAGCAGTACTTGAATAGCCAGTTTTTAGTGCTCATGTTTTTATCTTCATTCATGATAGTATGAGGGAGTAAATGCTTCCACACCTCCTGAGCAGCTTGACACATTCTGAGGACATGATCTGTGTCTTCCTGGTGGTTATGACACAAATCACATGAAGGGTCTAATGTCAACCCTCTAGTGGCACGTATGGAATTAGTCGGTAAGCGGTTATGTGCCACAGTCCAGAGGAAAAAATTAATTCTTTTGGAGGTCTTAACCTTCCAAATTTTCCTCCAAATTTTGTTATCCTGGATATTCTTATCAACTTCATGGTCAAGCATGTTGGTATAGACAGGTTTGGAGGAAAAAAGGCCATTAGTTTCAAGACCCTAAATAGGTGTGTCAGGATAAGCTATGTAAGTTGATCTGGGGGTTTTAAGAATTTGATTAATGAGGACATCTCCCAGTTGGTCCCTCCAGTGATCAATGCTCCAAACATCATTATGCAAACACTCACTGACTTTAATCTTAGGGTCTATGCATGCAGCTGGTAATTTTATTCAAAGGTTTATCTCCACACCATCGGTCCTCCCCTAAAGAAATGTTATTTCCATCTCCAATAAGCCATTTGATTCCTTTGACAATATAAGATTTAGTGCTCATGATGCCTTTCCAGATATGTGAGCCATCTTTTTTGAGTTCCCAGTTTCTAGGATTTTTGGATGTTATATATTTAGCAGCCAAAACTTTGGTCCACAAGGGTTTCTCCATCTTACACAGGTTCCAGGAAAGTTTAGTGAGGAGAGCTATGTTGTTCTCTTTGCTCTTTCTAATACCAAGCCCTCCATATTCCTTAGGTTTGCAAACAGTATCCCAATTCACTAGATGTATCTTTTTTAAGTTCTCAGTATCTCCCCATAAGAAATTTCTATTAATTTTGTCAAGGGTGTTGAAAGTTTCCATGGGGAGTATATTAGTTTGCATACTGTAGTTAGGAATAGTAACAGTGACAGATTGAATCAGCGTAACTCTCTCAGCAGGGGTTAGAAGTTTAGATTTCCAGCCAAAGAGTTTCATTTGGACCTTTTTAATGATGTGGTTGAAATGGTTTTTGGAGTATCTTTTATGGATGAGAGGGGCTCCAAGATACAACCCAAGGTCTTTTGAGAGCGGGAAGCCACAACATTGGTTTAGAGCATTAGCCTGATTTCTATTTATGTTAGGAGATAAAAACATCTTGGATTTGTTACGATTAACTTTTAGACCAGAATCTAAGCAAAATTGATTGATGGTGTCCAAAACGGTAAGGCAGTGGTGAATATCAGCTTTAGCAAACATGAGAAGATCATCAGCAAAAAATAGATGAGTGATAGGAGGGCCATGTCTAGAGGCCTTAAGACCTTTCCAGTCATTATCCTCAACTCTGTTACAAATAAGTTTAGAAAGATGCTCCATGCACATGGTGAAAATATAGCGGGAGAGGGAGTCTCCCTGTCTAATACCTCTTCCAGGAGTGAAGGGGGGAGAGGGCTACCATGCCAAAGCAGGGAGATGGAGGTATCGGTAATACAATTCATTATCAAATCCACCCAATCTTTAGGAAAATTAAGATTTGTTAGGGTGTACTTCATAAAATCCCAGCTGAGAATGTCATAAGCCTTTTCAAGATCGATCTTGATTATCATTCCCCCACTTTTTCCTTTTCTATTTTTCGTAGGGAGTGTATAATTTCCTGGGCTATCACAATATTGTCAGAAGTAGATCTCCCCGACAAAAAACTACTTTGGTAAGGGCACAAGAATTTTAGTTATGATTTTAGGGGCGGAAATGATTAGTAGTTCCACCTTAGGAATCAAAGTTACGTGAATTTTTTTAACCTCATTAAGAAGTTTTCTTTCTTGGAAACACTTTTTGGTAAAATTACAAATGTGAGTTCCAACTACATCCCAGAATTTTTGGTAAAGGATAGCCTGGATCCCATCCTGTTCAGGGGCTTTGAGGCCATTGATTCTGAAAATAGCTCTTTTAATTTCTTCATCCGAAAGAGGGTGTGTGAGGTCTCTCTGGTCTTCACAGGTAAGACTTTGGGGAAAAGGTTCATTAATGCTTAGCTGGTGGGAATGGTCATCAGTGAAAAGATTTTGGAAGTGATTTTGTATAAGGTTTTTTTTTTTTATCTCAGTAGGGTCAGAAATCCAGCAACCAGATGAATCCTTAAGATTTTCAATACGGTTTCTTTTTCTTCTTTTGAGAGTAGTAACATGGTAATATCTAGTATTTCTATCTCCCTGTGAAATATTCTTGTGTCTAGATCTTTGGAGCCAGTAAGTTTCCTCCTGATTAAGGATTTGGTTATAATGCACTCTAAGATCTTTTTCTATATTTTTGAGATTATGAGAGTAATGAGAGCTCATAGATTTTTGGATGCCACTTAGACGGGCAATCAAACGTCTTTTTTTATGGAAAATATTATTGAAAACATTTTTGTTCCAGATAGAGGCTTTTTGAGCAAGCAGGTTAATGGCTTCCAAATGGTTGTTACTGGTGATCCAGGTGGAATGCACCAGATTGGCAAAATCCTCATGATCAAGCCACATGGCTTCCAATTTAAAAGGACAGGACGGAGAACAAGAGTGCGTACCTTTATATTGGATAAGCAGAGGGCAGTGATCCGAAGAAGTGCGAGGCATGTTGGTTACTTTGGTTCTGGGGTGTCTGACAATCCAGTTGCTTGTGGCCAGAGCACGATCCAATCATTCTTGAGTGTTGGCATGGCCATGATTTCCATTGGTCCAAGTGAGTCTCGGCCCATTACATCCAAGATCGATAAGGCCACATTTGTTAATGTTGCTGATGAATTTCAGGCATCTTCGGTTATTGCAAAAGGGCTTAAAACTTCTTCTTTCATTAGGACCCGTGTAGTCATTAAAATCTCCCGCAAGGATCCAAGGTAGCATATAGGAGTTAGAATGTGATATCATATTATCCCAAAGAGTTTCTCTTGTTTTCGCACAAGGACTGGCATAGATAGCCGAGAGCAACCAAGGATTGGAGTTAGTTTCATTGATTTGGAGGTGTATGACTTGTCGAGTTTTTTCAATAAAAGTAATTTGGAGTGTTTCAGGTTGCCAAACAACCCAAATACCTCTCGAGAAACCGACAGGGTCAACATAACAATTTTCAGAATAACCCATATTGTTGAAAAACTGCTGGAGATTTTTGAAAGGAACCCAAGTTTCAGTAAAGATGAAGATTTTAGGTTTGAAGAGCTTTTTCATCTCCCTCACGTTGGTTTTGAAGGTAGGTTTAGCTGCTCCTTGAATATTCCAAGCAAAAATGGACATAGAGTAAGATATACCTTGTTATTGCTCCTGCTCACTACTAATCTCACTTGAGATTCTTTTGTTGCTTCAAAATGGGCTTCAACTTCATTCATTTTCAGACCTATGAGAGTTGGGAGAAGGATCTCTATGTCCCTTCCTACCACGTTCATCTTGATGATGAGTTCTTCTTCTTTCCCCATGGTTGAATTGAGTTAATGGCTCACGCAACATATGATTTTGATCCTCATCAGGAGGCTTTGGGTTAAAAACATCGGTAGAACGATCAATGGGAGAGGCTTGAAAGCACAGCGAAGGATTTAGGAGGGCGGCAGAATTGGTGGTTAACGATGGATCCTCGGTTTTCTGGGATATAAGTGAGTTAATAGGGTTAGAAGAGTCAGTTCTTGGGCTTTCTGTACACTTCATGGTCGATTTATAAGACGAGGCCAAACAAAGCTTGTCTAAAGAGGCTGGGCTTGTTATATTTAGTTCAAGGTCTTGGGCTTTTTGATTGGTTAAGGATCGTGTCTGGGGTCCATTAGAGGGGCTAATGGTTTCTATGTCGAGTTGCTGGACATGGGTATTCTTGGGTTGGGGTTGTGGTTGAGCCATGTTGACTCTTTGGTTTTGATGTAGAGAATAGCTAACTGGGTCAAGGTTCTTACTCAGGGTATCAAATCGGTTCCTATGTGTGACCTGTCTGGTTCTATTTAGGTTTTGAGCGGGAGGTTTCCTGTTCAATTCCAACCTCGATTTTGAAGTTCGTCTTTTCATAATCATCCAATCACCATACAGAGTAGGTTGGTAGGAGTTAATGCTAGGCAGGTTAGGTGTGGTTTGTCCGTTAGTTTGCAGGTTACCGTTACCGATTTGGAGCTCATCGCTACTGGACTTATTAGCGGATTCCGGCCTATCCATCATCGTATTCTGATCACAGCTTTCTTTCCGATGTCCTATCTTTCCACAAGAGAAGCAAATGGTTGGAATACATTCATAAACAACTTTGTACTCTTTACCTTCCAGTATGTATGCTGGGACCATTGGTTTTGAGATGTCAATCTCCACGCAGATTCTAGCATACTTCCCTTGAGTTGATGTTGCTGTGTTGAAATCCACTTTGATTGGTTTGCCAAGTTTCTTAGCGATCTTGTACATAACCTTTTCCTTATAGTATTCTATGGGTAACTTGGGTAGTCTAATCCACATAGCCGTGGTCATTTCTGTGGCATCTGATGGCTTGAAGTTTGGTTCCCATTTTCGAACGATTAGGTAGTGGTTCATGATGATCCACGGTCCTCCGTGGAATGCCAATTTGTAGTCTTCGAATGTATCAAATTTGATGAGGAAGTATCCTTCATCAAGGTCCACCATTTTAAAATCCCCATGTAGATTCCACAATGCCTTGATTCTGGTATTGAGAGCTCTGAACCCGATTGATTTTCCCAGAAGTCTAATTATTAGGCTATCCTTCCATTGGTTTCTGATGGATTCCAACAATCTCCTTGACAGTTTAATTTCTGGGATAATTTGTGATGAATTGTGGTCTTCATCCTCTTCTGAGCTGTATTCATCAGTTGGGTTTTCAAAATAGATGGCCTCATCTGACTGGTGTTTTGAATTGACCACCTCTTTATATGACATTGTCTTCATTTTTTGATGTCTTGTTTTTAAAGGAGTAGACTGGTCTTCTTCTGTAATTATTGCCTCATTTTCCATACTTGGATGGTTGTCTTCCATTCTTTGTACCCCTTCCTCTGTCATGGCTGTGTCAGAGTTGTTGTCATGGTTGGATAGTCCTTCACTGGTAACGGCCCTTTCACTAGCACTGAGCTTTTTAAGCTTCTTGGTAATTCTCTCTCTTCCATTACTTGCTGGTGGAGTAGCATTTAAGGATGAAGTAATGGTAGCTTCAAGGTATTTAACGGGGTTTGGTGGTGGAGGAGGAGTTTCATCTATGAACATAGTATCTTCATTCGATTCTTGATCTTGGTCACTAGCCCAAAATCTACCAGCAATTGGAGGGCCAAATTGGTTTTTGGGAGAAATCAGTTTGGGATTGGAGGCCTTCAGAGACGGGATTGACGAAACCCTAAGAGATCCATCGCCGACCACATTTGGGGAAGGGGGATTAGGAGGAGGGGGTGGGTAGGGGGGCTCTCTGGTTCGTCAGAGGAGGGAGGCCTGTAATCGCAATATTCTCCATGGCCAGGGAGTACTTAGAAAGAAAGAAGACTCCCCTTCGACACACTTCACTTTAAACTGATGAAGTGCTCTAGCATACACTCTATACCATAAAATGGATAGCTCTAATCAAACGGTGGTTGTACAATCCTTAGTGCACGGAGCGTGGCAAGAAGCGGGAGCCGGTGCGAGGTTCGGGAGTGAGGTTGTGTTACACCACTAGAATCCAATAATCCTGCAACTAAGGGGTGCAAGCTTTAATACGTTTATCAAGGAAACGAAAAACCTGAACTTTATGGGTTTGAGCTTCTAACATGCAAGAATAATTTAAAGTTGATGTATCTTTTCTTGGAAGATAAAGTTGAAAATCTAATTAGAAAAGATGAAGGGGAAAAGGGAAAAGGAAAAGAAAACTCCATTCCTTTCTCCTTACTCGTGCAACCTCAAATCATTTTTCCTGTTGCCTTTCTACTAGTTTTCAGTTCATTTGACACTCTTCATGGTGTATATTGATGAGACTAATGCCCACCCCATTACCTTTAACCTAAGTCAAGGTTACGTACGTCAAGATAAATTTTCTTAAAGTACTTTAATAGTGTTCCTGGATCAGAATCTAAATAATGACTTAGAGCACACAAAATCATCCCCACTTTTTATGTCAAAAAATTATGACTGGCTGACTGATATTTATATCTACTAGCTAAGGAACCCGTGCAATGCACGGGAGGTTCTTTAATTTTTTAAATATTGTCTAATATTTATTTCTATAGATATTTTACAACTGTTAATTTTCTTAACTTTCTAAAAATATTTTTTATAATGTGTTTTTATAGATTGTTTATAACTGTTATTGTTTGAACTGCAGGTAAGAAATTTACTATATAAAAGATTGTCTTTGAATAGAACTTTTAAAAAATTAGCATTATGAAAGCATACTTTAGCAACAAAGGTAGAATGCATGATTTAATATGATTAATTTTTACTCACAAATAAGATGTGAACATCACAATTAAAAGTCTTATAGACTTAAGATGCATTTTCATTAACGTTTTGCGACGACATATGACAACAATTTTGTGCTGCTATTTGACTGAATTTAAACTTTTTAGTTTAATATTTGGAGATTTGTAGATATAGTCGTTAGTATGTATCAATGATATATCCAAAACCAATATGATTAAAAAGAAAAAGCCAGTTATTTGTACCATCACTTCAGATTTTTTGTAAGTTTAATCTAGTAAAGGGTGTTATAACTTATTTGCTGGTGGTGTATATGAACCTCATCTTCTTATAAGTATAAATATCAAATTCACTCATCTTCTTTCTTCATTTGCGTATGTTATTTGTCCCGTGTATAATGAAAAGGAAAAATAGTATTAAAAGTGTTTCTATCTATACATAACTTATTAAAGTGTTGCTAACATGACTTAATGAAAATATCATTGGAGTATTAGATTAGTGTAGCCAGGGGCTAGAAAGTGGTTAATCACAAAATATCGTCTTTCCTAATTAACGAAACTTTAGGGAATCAAAATGTGTGACCAAAATCAAAATCGAAAGATAAAAATCATTCTAGGGAAAAACAATTTACTGCTTCTAGTCCTGGAAATAGTTTATGCATCTTTAAGTTGCTGGTAGAATTAACCTAAAGTCATTATGTTTTTCTTTAAGTTCATCGCTTGTCTGCATAATATTCTCGGCGAAATCTGTCTATGAATACTACACTAACACTACCTCAAAATACCTTAATTTGCGCTATCATTGCCACTACAGATGCATTTACCTCTACCATATCATAACTTTTGCTCGTCAGTGCACTTTTATGTTTCTATCGTCAGTTTTTTTAGGTTCATCACTTATTCAATCCAGTTTAGATCATAACTTATCAATCAGTACTGTAATATAATTTAATATTACCTCGAAACACCTTAGTTCTACTACTACAACAACTCTAACAACAACCATCACCTCTTACACTACCACCGTTTAGTTATGACTATTACCACCACAAGCATTAGCATACTACACGCCAACACCGCTATAACTACATGTTGCATTACATAATCCAAATCTCACTACCGACACGTCAATTCTACCACAACAATTATTACTATCGCAATTAGCATGGTTGATCACTCGCATAATTGCATATATTACCACCCTCACACTCTCACATCTAGCACCGATATTTCGGTTATACCATTATCACCCTAGGGCCATCTAGGCTTCTCTCTTTTTGTAGTTGTTTATCTTTTCGTCTCTTTTATTCTACAAACTGATTCTCATTTTGTCACAAATTATTCTTCAATCGATTTTAATTTTTCTTGGAGATCCAATATAATTGGTTCTAAATATTTTGTTCATATTGTGCGTAGCATGTTAGATATTAAGAAAATTGATGCAAAAAGACAAAAGTTATAATAAAGTTTATAGAAAAATAAGATTTCTTTAAAAAGAAAAAAAAATACCAAAACAAATAGGATGATCCTTGCATAATTAAAAGATTGAGGTAAAAACGAAAATATACTCTATGAAAAGCTTACCTTTTAATTTGTAAAGATTAATCATTAATTTCATACATGATTTTCATTGTTTACATTTGCGAGATTTTATTTATATTTGTGAGATTTTATTTTATTTATTTTAAGTGTTTTTAAGAAGTTAGTAGTCCAAAATGAAGCCTTTTTGGATTATGTAGAGCTTTAAAAGAAGTAGATTTGTTTTTTTTAATTGTATAAGATTTACAAAAGGATCATACTAAAGAATTAGTAAGTAGGGTATGATTTTCGTTCTTGGACTCTAAATAAAGAGATCAACTAAGTTAGGGGAATATCACATGCAAAGTTGAAGTAAATAGAGTTTTAGAAGGTGTATAATTAGTTTCTTAATTTTATGAAGTTTAAAAATATTGCATAAATTATACCTACGAATTTTTAATAATAAATTATAGTAAAGAGTTAAATAGAAAATTCGAGCCAATGATCATACTATAGAATTAGCAAGTAGGGTATGATTTTAGTATTTTACATATTTGAGATTTTATATTATTATTTTAAAGTGCTTTTGAGGTTTTAATAATCAAAATTATTTCATAATGTATAAGTATATTAATTAGGTAGAGTTTTAAAGGTGTATAATTAGTTTCTTAGTTTTATAAAGTTTTAAAATATGACATAAATTATTCTTACGAATTTTTTAATAATAAATTATAGTAAAGAGTTAAATAGAGTAGAAAAGAAAAGAATACCAAAACAAATAGGATTCTTGAATTTTATATATCTAATTCAAAAGAGTTGGACTCTAAATAAAGAGACCAACTAAGGGTTGGTTTGACAAAAAAAAAAATTTGGTTTTCAGTTTTTAAAGAGCAGTTTTTAAAAAGCAGCTTATTATTTTTTTTTTTACAAAAACAAGTGGGTGTTTGATAACCTTTTTTTTTTAGTTTTTTTTTTTTGGTGTTTGGCAACCCTTTTTATTTTGACTTTTTTTTTTTGGGTGATTTGCGGTGGCAGTGGTCGACGATGGTGGTGGCCTGCGGTGGTATCCGGCGGCCGGAGGTGGCTGCCGGCGGTGGCTGTCGACGACCGGAGGTGGCTGCCTATGGCCGGCGATGGCTACCGGCAGTGGTCGCCGGCCGCCGGAGGTGGCTGTCGGCGGCCAGAGGTGGCTGCCGGCGGTGGTCGTCGGCGGCCGTAGGTGGCTGCCGACGGCCGGATGTGGCTGCTGATGGCTGTCGGCAGTCGGCTGCGGCCGGAGGTGGCTGCCGGCGGTGGGAGGGTGGTGGTCTCAAAAAAAAAACCAAAAGTGAAAAAAAAATCAGTTTCTGGAGTTTTTTTTTTACTCTTCAGTTTAAAAACTGATTTTTTTAATTGGAGAAGGAAAAAAAATGGTTACCAAACACATTTTTTTTTTTCTAATTTTCAAAACTGAAAAAAAAATTGCGTCAAACGTGGCCTAAGTTAGGGAATTACCACATGCAAAGTTGAAACTTACGTGTTAGAAGGCGAAAGCTCTTAAAAAGTCCTAATTGTCGCAAAAAAAAAATCTTACGTATATATATTTTATATAAATATTTTCAGCTTTATAATATATATATATATATATATATATATATATATATATATATATATATATTACTATCTCTATACTTGTGGGGGCAAATAAATAATGGTACCTAAAAAAACTCGACAAATGAGTTTTGCTCTATACATGAAGGGAAGCTTAACTTATTGTCACTTCTAATCTGCTAATGACACTCTTGGAACGATCAACACACATTTATGTGCCCCGTGCATGAATGATTGTTCGTTGGAGTGGCCAATAAAAAAAGAGTGCTAATAGTACCACCTCCTAGTTCCCTTATAGGCTGCCTGAAAGCTGATTCTCTTATTGATTACCTGGGGAAATATTATAAAAAGATATACTTGGGCGTTTGTTGAAATATTTTAATTTTTTAAGTGGCAACTATGATATCTAAGTAATAACAGCAAGAGTGACTATATGTGAATTTATTAGCTTTTATCAGTTTATAAATACACTTCTTTGTAATCTAATATTTTTTATAATTTCTGAAACGAACCATGCGAGATGAGATCAATAAGCAAATGGTGAGTCGAGTTGATGGAGATGTGAAGCTTGCGAGTGCATGTAGAACATAGCCTGAGCTTTGTACATTGAGTTTCTTCATGTATGCTTTCTCTGTCACCCTTAATTGTGTGTTTATAAGTTCAAGATGACATGAACGAAACATTTATACCTATATATACTAGATAGAACTCTAATACGTAGTTACATCCACATCTTTTTTACTTCACAGAACCAACTCTCATATCTTATATGTTTGGCATTTCTTCGGCAGAATTAAGTTCTATACTTCTCGAAAACTACGATTCCATATCTTGTTGGCCATTTCTTGGATTCGATTCTTCGAATTCAAATATCGTCTTGATTGGCTTTTTAATACAGTCGTTGGCTTTCGTATCTCATAACAACCAACAATGGTGGATGCCCTCTGCCCAGTTACTTGCAACACTCTCCACCCCCACCCCACCCTCACAGGCCGTGAAGAAATGGTGTGTCGCCATTAGAGAATATACAGCTTAGTGGAGATTTCTTTTCTTGTTCCATGTTTATTGTCTGAGTCGAGGGTTCGTGCTCAGAGTAGCAAAGTGTTCCTCAAACACAGTTGCTTGTCTTTTCTGCTCCGAAAGGCCCCTTTTCAACCTTCCCGTTTGCATGAATGGGATGTGGAGATCGTGGCAGACATCCATTTAGAAATGAGAAATCCACACGAAACTCCGTTGATTGATTGAACATAAAGCAAGGTCAAACATGGGAAGATATCTCCTTGGATTCTCCCACTGTAACCTAGACATGCTTTACATATTTTCAAACCATCAAAATCATCCGTTAGGCGATTTTTCTGAGTTGCATCCACAAAAGTGTTTTACAGTGCACAGCTTCGTTGTCCCAAAACTTTAAGAGAAAATTAGATAGCTTACGTAGTTGTGTATGCATGTTTCCAAGTAAGGGCGCTCATAGTATATCATACCTTGAATCGTATCGAACCGATCTACTTAAGTACTTGATTTTTGGTAAGCATTATCTGGCATCGAGAATAGTATAAGTCATTTTAAAATAATGATTCTTAGGATCGGTAATGGGATTGATCTTTTTAAACGTTGGAATTCCGAATACCAAAGTTTTTTCTTGTATATTGATTGAAAATGCATATTATGGGGTAAAGAAGAATTATATATATATATATATATATATATATAT
Source organism: Escallonia herrerae (assembly GCA_033070095.1). NCBI lineage: Eukaryota > Viridiplantae > Streptophyta > Magnoliopsida > Escalloniales > Escalloniaceae > Escallonia > Escallonia herrerae. Next base: position 256,661 of record JAVXUP010001184.1, read on the forward strand.
ATATATATATATATATATATATATATATATATATATATATATATATATATATATATATATATATATATATATATATATATATATGACCCATTGCTCGCGCTAGCAAATGGAGTTAAGTTGCAAGCGCGATCTGACCGTCCATCCTGAAAAATGGACGGCTCAGATCGCGCCCTTTTCGAATACTGTCAGTCGTCCGCGACACTATGTCGCGGACGGACTTTTTACCTTTTTGCCCCTCCGCCCTGTCCGCTAAACTATATCGCGGACGGACTTTTTTTAGTTTTTAAGCCCGTCCGCTACATTATGTAGCGGACAAGTTTTCAGTAGTGGACGAAGGGATTGACTTTGCTCTGTCTTCTTGAGTGTTCAATTCAACTACCATGGAATCAGACAAACCAAAATAAATCCAATGTTGCTGATGCCCACAAATCCGTTCAGACCACCACCATCGCCGCCCAACATCATCCCATGTAGAAATAATAGTCAAAAAACCCACCACCACCATGAAATAGAAAATTGCCGCCACGACCGATCAAGTAACCGCTGCCTCAAATCAACCCATCACCATAGAAGGAGAGGAAGAAGAAACCCCAACCACCACCACCACTGTCGCCCCCAACACCCACCATCCGAACCTCTGCCGCCCACAACCATCAACATCCAAGATCTGTATCTAACTCCAATTAAATTAGAAGAAAAGATGAAAAAAAAAAAAAGAAGTTTGACGAAAATATGGAGAATTGCTTTGAATTAGTTGGAAGAAATCTGAAGAAAATCTATCTGTCTTCTCGTTTTAGAGGCGACGGCGGCATGCAGAGAGAGCAGCGTCACTGGTGCCATCTGAGATGACGGGGGGCGGCGGTGCTATACCTTTGGGAATTCGGTCCTCCGTCTCTTTGACTCCTCTTCTACTGAATTTCTTTTTTCCGTTCAGCTCCGCAGCGTGGTCATTGCTCTCCGGTGAATGGAGGAGCGGAACGCGAGTCGATGATGCCGGAATCTTGCTGTGCTACACGGTGACGCCGGCTCGTCTCTGGCGCCGGTTCAAGCAGCTCGAGTCGCTGAAGCTCGAGTCGGTGAGGCAGAGAAAAGAGAGGGGAAGGAGAGAGACAGAGTAAGAAGAAAGAGTCATAAATTGATGATAAAGAGAGATGGAGATGTCAGGAAAATTGATGGAAGAATGAGAAAAATGGACCAAAAACTTGTCCGCTACATAATGTAGCGGACGTAACAGACTGTCATTTTTGTCAAAAAATTTGTCCGCTACATAATGTAGCGGACGGACTTAAAAAAAACTAAAAAAAAAGTCCGTCCGCAATATAGTTTAGCGGACAGGGCGGGGCAAAAAGGTAAAAAAGTCCGTCCGCGACATAGTGTCGCGGACGACTGACAGTATTCGAAAAGGGCGCGATCTGAGCCGTCCATTTTTCAGGATGGACGGTCAGATCGCGCTTGCAACTTAACTCCATTTGCTAGCGTGAGCAATGGATCAGCTCCCTATATATATATATATATATATATATATATATATATAGGGGACCGATCCACATCTACCGGTGGAGAAATAACAATTTCTCCACCGAACCGCAGGTAAGAGCAGCGGTTGGCCACGTGGCGCAAAAAGGGACGAAAAAGGACGAAAATACTATGAGAAATTCACGAAAATATCACGAGAAAATGAAAAACTCGTGAGAAAATGGTGGCAATAATGCCCAACCGCAACTCCTACATGCGGTTGGCATTATTGCCTTCCGTGACCCCACCCCCCTTGCCCCCCCACGCGTCACCCCCCTTGCCCCCCACCCCGTGGCCCCCACCCTATGTCCTTTTCCCCCACCCGTGAACCCCCCTTCCCCCACCCGTGAACCCCCTCTTCCCCCACGTGTCATTACCACCCTACCCCCCACCCCCACGTGTCATTCCCCCCTCCCCCTCCCTGCTGTTCACTCACGGTTCTTCTCTTCCTCTCTCACTTTTCTCTCTATAAAATCCCTCCTCCCCGAATCATTTCCACCCTCCTCATTCTCCCTATCTCACCTACATACAAACAAAAAAAATTTACGCTAGAAGATCGGTGGATAACCGCTAGAAGATCGGTGGATTTTTCTTGAAATATATCAAGTTAAAACAAGTAAGTATTTTTCAATTTGTTCATACCAATTGATTGTTTAAATTGTGTTACGCTTAAATTGTTCTTACAATAGTCTAAAATTCGTGTTTAGGGCGTCAAAATTACGTTTTGACAAATCGGGGTATTACATTCGAAAAATTCCAAAATAGCGATTTTTTAGGGCGTCAGAAATAGAATTTTTCACGAATTTATAAAAAATAGCTAGAGCTAGATTTTGCCAAAGTACGAAACAGAGACCCTAGTTATTTTCAAAAGATCTGTATCAGGTAAAAATTTCAGATTTTTCCAAAGACTGGAAAGGGGTTAACTGATACACGCAACCTTGTAACTTTGCAGTGTAATTTAAAATATCAAGCCAGCGCGATTTCGCGCGAAACTTTTATGAGAACCCTAGGGTGTTGGGAAGTTCCATTCCCCAGGAATTCGGGCCATTCCGAAGCCGTTAGCTAATTTTTTGGCCGAACGGGCTTTTAAGCGCTCGATCCGGACACCGGTTCGAGATTTTTAGGCGAAAAATCCGTAAAATACTTTTTAGATCAAGAATGAACTCAGGAAGCTTAAAATAGCATTTTAAAGCACTTTTGATATTTTCTGAAGCCAGGGGGTATTTTGGTAATTTGCCACCCCGAGAGGGGTATTTTGGTAATTTTCCCGAAAAAGTTTTCCAACGGACTTTTAAGTCCAGAAATGTAAGTAAAACACCTGAAATGTTGTTTTGCAGCTGATTGCGGGGCGTAATTGTCGCTAAAGGTGAAAACTTAATTAGACAGTTTTTTCACGAATTTATAAAAAATAGCTAGAGCTAGATTTTGCCAAAATACAAAACAGAGACCCTAGTTATTTTCAAAAGATCTGTATCAGGTAAAAATTTCAGATTTTTTCAAAGACTAGAAAGGGGTTAACTGATACGCGCAACCTTGTAACTTTACAGTGTAATTTAAAATATCAAGACAGCGCGATTTCGTGCGAAACTTTTATGAGAACCCTAGGGTGTTGGGAAGTTCCATTCCCCAGGAATTCGGGCCATTCCGAAGCCGTTAGCTAATTTTTTGGCCGAACGGGCTTTTAAGCGCTCGATCCGGACACCGGTTCGGGATTTTTAGGCGAAAAATCCGTAAAATACGTTTTAGATCAAGAATGAACTCAGGAAGCTTAAAATAGCTTTTTAAAGCAATTTTGATATTTTCTGAAGCCAGGGGGCATTTTGGTAATTTGCCCCCCCGCGAGGGGTGTTTTGGTAATTTTCCCGAAAAAAAGTTTTTCGGTCCAGAAATGTAAGTAAAACACCTGAAAGGTTGTTTTGAAGCTGGTTTGATGGGCGTTAGGGTGACAATGAACCCCCGGGGGCTATTTTGCTAATTTTACATTACACAAATTTGTGCTTAAAATAACTTTTAGTTCAGGAAAGGGTGTGAGACACCTGAAAAGTTATTTTAAAGAGTGAATTCAGGAAGCTTAAAATCCCATTTCAAAGCACTTTTCAGATTTTTTTTGTCAGGGGGCATTTTGGTAATTCGCATCCCCGATAGGGGTATTTTCGTAAATTTGCAGCGTTAAGTTTTTCAAAGGATTTCTTAGTCCAGAAATGTAAGCAAAGCACCTGAAAGGTTGTTTTGAAGCTGATTTGGGGCGTTAGGGTGATAATGAACCCCCAGAGGCATTTCGGTAATTTGCCGCTCATCGGGGGCTATTTTGCTAATTTTACATTATACCAAATTTCCCGAAAGACGGTGGTTTAAATAAATTTTATTCTTCTTTTATTTAAATCTATGACTTGTTGAGAATGATATAATTTTTATTTTTTAGATTACAGTATAAATATGGATGCAACTGGAGGAAATAATTTTTGTGAAGGTTCTGATCCACCTTACGTTGGTCAAGTTTTTCAAGCACTGGACGAAGTTGAAGCATACTATAGAGCATATTCGAAAACGATAGGTTTCGGTATTAGAACTAAGACGACTAGAAAACGGGCGAATACAGATCAAATTTGTGCAAGACTATTTGAGTGTCATAGAGGAGCACCGCATGTAACTCCGGTCGTTCGGATCAGTGACGAAGGGACAACAAGACAAAGAAAACGGGACACATTTCCGGGTACCGGCTGCAAGGCCCATGTGTATGCAGTACACCGAAAAAATGAAAACCATTGGGTTGTCACAGGAGTGGAGTTGAGCCATAATCATCAGTTGATGACCCCCAGTAAGATTGGTCAAATTCATCAACACCGAGAAATAAGCGCGGCACACAGACAACTAATTTTTACAATGGCCGAGGCTAAAATTCCACCTTCTAAGATGATGGGGGTTTTCTCAAGCCAGGTTGGGGGGATTGACAAGTTGAGTTTCAACGAAGTAGACCTTCGAAATGAACTTCGTGCTCAGAGGAGAGAGTCTTTCGGTAAGAGTGATTCTCAAACTACACTTGATCTCTTCAGGTCCCTTCAGAGTGAGAATTCTGGATTTTTTTACAGTCTCCAACTGGATGATGAGAACCGCATTAGTACTATATTTTGGGCGGACCCCCGTTCTAGAGCTGCTTACCAAAATTTTGGGGATGTTGTGACGTTTGACACCACATACCGCACCAATAAGTACTCTATGCCTTTTGCTCCGTTCACCGGGGTGAACCACCACTATCAGTCAATCTCGTTTGGCTTTGCCCTGCTTAGGGATGAGACGGAGGAGTCATTTACGTGGTTATTTGAAACGTGGCTTCAAGCAATGTATCATATTCCTCCAAAGACCATCATCACCGACCAAGATCTGGCAATGAAAAATGCAATCGCTAAGGTCCTTCCAGATACTCACCATGGCCTGTGCACATGGCACATAAGCAACAAATATCCCGAACGGCTTCACCATGTATATGCAAACCATCCGTCATTCAAGACTGACTTTAATACATGTGTGAAGAAATCGTTGACGGTAGACGTGTTCGAGGAGAGGTGGGCCACGTTAATGGATACTTACTATTTGCACAATCACGAATGGTTACAATCGTTGTATGAGATCAAGACACAGTGGGTCGGTGCCTACACCAAGAAGTTTTTTGCAGCCGGAATGACTACGACCTCGAGAAGCGAAGCTATGAATTCATTCTTTGATGGGTACGTAGGCCAGTCTTCAAGTATAGCGGAGTTCGTACTAGAGATGCAGAAAGCCGTTGACAGGCAATTGTACCGTGAGAGAGAAGCCGACGCGGCTACAGTTTGCAAAGAAAGAGCTATACTAGTTTATTCACCTTTAGAGGCTCATGCGGCTCAAGTCTATACCAAGGAAATGTTTCGACAGTTTCAAGAGGAACTACTAAAGTCGAATCAATATGGCATGACAAAGTTGCACGAGTATTCCACCAGAGATATCAAGGTTTATGCTTTGACAAATGTGACGAACTTCGCCAATCCGTGCTCTTCGTCGGCTCCGAGGACCAGACGACATTTTACCGTAGCAGTTTGTAAGGACACCGGGTTGGTTAATTGCAACTGTCAACTGTTTGAGCATAAAGGTATACTTTGTCGACACGCGTTGAGGGTTTTGAGCGCCAAGAATGCTAGTGAAATCCCTCCACCGTATATCTTGGAACGGTGGACGAAGGAAGCCAACAGAGTCCACGGTCACATTCCTTACGTGCCCAATGTTTCAGTTGATTTCGAGCAATCTGAGACGCTGCGATATAATCACCTTTGTAACATCATGCACGGTTTATCAATGGATGCAGCGTCGACATTTGATGGGTACAGGTATCAAGTTGAAGCAGCCGCACGGGATAAGGCTAAGCATGCACAGTTTAGGATGGCATTACCAGAAACTGTGGACACTCCGACTACTCGGACAACTCCAGGCGGTAGATTCAATCGAGCCAAACAGCCAGTCATTGACGGTACTGACCTACAAGGTGAGGAGGACGATATTTTTGATCCAATTATTTCTCAAACAAAAGGGCGAAAACGAGCAATACGCATGAAGAATCCGATTGAAGAAGCAACGGGTCAAAAAAAATTACGAAAGTGTGCGTTGTGTAACAAGATGACTGATCATGACAAGAGAAACCATTATAAAGTGTTAGGTATCGAACCTGACAGTATGGTCGAGGAGGACGATGATGAGGAAGAGTGTTAGGGTTAATGTTTCAGTTGTATAAATTGAACTTATATAATGTTTAAATTTGTGATTTGGTTTGTGCAATCTTTAATTTGTGATTTGATTTGTGGATTATTGATAGTTTTGGTAACTCCGTTTTCGGGCACACTTTAGGCCCCATTTGATAGCTTCCGAAAAAAGTTGTAATTTTTTTTGTCACTTTTTTTCCGCTCATTGCACTTCAGGCACGCTAGTTAGCCCATTTGTAAGACTTTCGGCGAAAAACGAGACACATTAATTTTTGAGTTTTCCTAGGAAGGGCCTATTCGGGCACACTTTAGGCCCCATTTGATAGCTTCCGAAAAAAGTTGTAATTTTTTTTGTCACTTTTTTTCCGCTCATTGCACTTCAGGCACGCTAGTTAGCCCATTTGTAAGACTTTCGGCGAAAAACGAGACACATTAATTTTTGAGTTTTCCTAGGAAGGGCCTATTCGGGCACACTTTAGGCCCCATTTGATAGCTTCCGAAAAAAGTTGTAATTTTTTTTGTCACTTTTTTTCGAATGCCGTCATATGAAAGGTATATTCGCGCACATTTTAGCGCCAAATTCATAGCATGCGAAAAATTATGTACATTTCTTTTTGGTACAGTTTTTTGTAACATCACAGCAGCTAGCCACGCACGTCAGGATAATGGTAATGAAGGCGTCTAGCTTCATTCTTTTTCAGCTCCCAGGCTATCCTATACCTAAACGTCAAGGCATCCTTCCTAGTCCACGAGGAGTGTTTGAGCACTTCCGAGCGAGCAATGTAGTCCATGTACTTGAGGACGTAAATCCCGCAATCGTGACCGTTATATTGCTTTGGTCGGTCCTTTATCATCACGACCGTCCAAGGGTCACCCTGTGGCCGTCCGCATGCTAGCGAGAGGACAGTAGTCTGCATCCAACAATAAAAACGAGAATCAAGCCTATGAGACAAGAACAATATACTATGAGCCAAGGTCAAAAAATAAATACTAACCACTAAAGTGATGTACTCGTTGTACATCTGTGCCAGCAGCTGTCCAGGCTCGTCCTCCCTTAGGCTATCGTATATGTGAACCGTTCTGAACGCTGGATGGAGAACTAATAGGAACCAGTGGTTTGCATGATGACAGGGTATCATGATAAGGTTCGCATCAGCAGCGGGACATTGATAGTCTGCGTTCATCATGCCTAACACGTTTCGACCTGGTTTCCACTTACTCCTGCCGCCCCCTCGCCTCCATTCTGTGAATTCTCTCACCGTTAATTCCACAAAATGAGTGGGATACATGTTAAGCTTCAGATATTCAGAACGGTTAAAACGTTGCTCTCTAATCCGGAGCAGTTCTATGTAAGCGTTCATGACAAAATTTGAAAGATCTGTCTCCGGCGCCAACGTTCTGATATCCTCATGACCTAGGAATGTCGCAAGGGGAAAGTCTGCTGAATTGACAGGCTCATGCCCGAAGTAGTGCCGGTCGATCCAAGCCATCTTGTCCGACCTCAATGGCTTCGTCGCTTGTCCTTTGTCCGACCGAAAGCTTGGGCGCGAGGCCTGGATTCCTACTTGGGGAACCTGACTCTGGCACTGAGAGTCGTATGCGTTTGGAGGCAAGCGACTATATGGCTCCCATACCTGACTCTGGGGCTGATAGTCGTACGCGTCAGGAGGAGGGCGACCAGACGGCTCCCACACCTGACTCTGGGGCTGATAGTTGTACGCGTCAGGAAGAGGGCGACCAGACGACTCCCACACCTGACTCTGGGGCTGATAGTCGTACGCTTCAGGACGAGGGCGACTAGACGGCTCCCCTTCGTAACCCCGGTACGCAAGACTAAAGTTTTGAACTTCAGTCTTGTACTTCTCAATGGACCTCTTAAGATTGTCAGGAGCCTGCGCGACAAACCAGTCAAACGACTCCAGCTGCTTGAACACCTCAATGCCCTGGTCAACCTAAAAAACATGCATAGAAAATATGGCTAATCATATTTGACAAATGGTCGATAAGGTGCGCAAATAAATTATCAAACAACACTAGCATGACTTACAATGGCCAATGCCCAGAACTGGTCATAGACCTCACGTGGCGCGTACGATGTCTTCTTCACCTGGGAAGGGCGATTCACCCTCGTGCGCGTCACCCTGAGAAACCACTGTAAGTATTCCTCAGTACTAATGCCGTCGTGCTTCAGCGATACAAGGCTATCATACGTTTCCTGCCAGGTATTCCACTGGTGCACCTCGTCACCCAACAAAATCAAGGCATCAGCCACCTCGAAGTTCGGCCCTCGACCACCCCTGTATGGCCGCATGTCTACAGCGGGTTTTGGTATCCCTTGTGGACAGCCAGCTTGCTTCATAGCTCGATCGGGCATCTGAAACTCACATTCTTCGAAGTGAATGAGCGGCACCCGAACCAAACCTGCCAGCACGTACGACACCGGAAGTTGCCAACACCACTCATCCAACAGATGCATCACCTTGCCATATGGCTGCCACGTCACCTGGGATGCATCTAGTATCTCTAGTTCCCCCCGATAGAACTTTAGATGGTGGTGAGGGTCTACCCGTCTCCTCCTCCGGTTGGTCGTAGGCCCCCAGGCCCACACCCTAGGCCACGTCTCATCGGAATCTACCAACGGTTGTGGACGACCCATGGGTAGCCTCTCGTAAGACCAAACCTGTGAATGCAAACATTATATGGAATTAGTAATTAATCCCGAATATATTGACTAAGGATCCTACCAAGAAAATAAATGCTCATACCTGTAATAGAGTCAGGCAGGCGGCAATGGACTTGGCACCGTTTCTCGTAGCCTTATGCAGTGCTCGATATAGGTGCGCAAGGACAGCTGAACCCCACGAATAGGAGTATACCTCCTCAAGATCCTCCAAGAACACCATATACTTCGGATGCACCGTGTTTTTCGAATGCGTCGGAAGTAATATAGCTCCAATAATATACAGAAGGAATGCCTTCGTATACGTCACGAAATCTTGAGGAGTGTATTCATCCGGTAGCACGCCGTACTGCTCTCTCAGCCATTTAAGCTTGACGCCGTTTGTTGTAAGCGCTGCCCTTGGAATTCCCGGAAAATACTGCATAGCCATATTCGCTATGGATGCAGACGGCACGTTCAAAGTAACGGGTCTGCCGTGACATGGGATTCCAAGTATAAATCCGACGTCCTCTAACGTAACAGTCATTTCACCAAACCGGAAGTGAAATGAGTTCGTCTCGCTCCTCCATCGTTCAACTAGAGCGGATATAAGGCAATCGTCGTGTCGAGACCATTTCCCGCAATCGGTGAACAGGGTTAAATTTTGACGGTGTAATAGCTGTATTTGTTCCTTGTTTAGTACCCACTCTTCAAGGTGCCTTGTGCTTTGAATTGTTTCCAAAACACCCCTATCGACACCGTCAAATACGTGCCTCGCGACGTGGTCATCGTCATCGTATAGGATTGATGTATCATGAGGTCCAGAGCTGAAATTCATACCTTTAAGAACAAAATATAATTATAAACCAACTTAGCGTCCATAATATCCATAATATTTACATTCCAAAACTATAACTGGATCTTTAACCTAGCTTACCAACACATTAGCAATAGTCATTATTTCAATGTATTAAAACAAATCCTCAATTCCCACCACTCCGAACGTTTAATTACGCTAGTTCCCACTGAACTAAAAGTTATTTTAAGGTATGAATTTTAAGCTGGATCCTTCCTAGCAAAATAGCCCCCGATCAGCGGCAAATTACCGAAATGCCCCTGAGCGTTCACTATCACCCCAACGCCCCCGAACCAGCTTCAAAACAACATTTCAGGTGGTTTACTTACATTTCTGGACTAAAAAGTCGTTTGAAAAACTTGGCACGGGAAAATTACCAAAACACCCCTTGGCGCGGGAAAATTACCAAAACACCCCTACGCGCGCCACGTCAGCTTCAAAACAACATTTCAGGTTTTGTAATTACATTTCTGGACTAAAAAGTCCGTCAAAAAACTTAGCACTGTAAAATTACCGAAATACCCCTCTCGGGGCGGCGAATTACCGAAATGCCCCCTGGCATCGAAAAATATCAAAAGTGCTTCGAAATGCTACTTGAGGCTTCCTGAATTCATTCTTGACATAAAAAGTATTTTACGGAGGTTTCGCCCAAAAATCGCGAACCGGTGTCCGGATCAAGCGCTTAAAGGGCCGTTCGGCCAAAAAAATAGGTAACGGCTTCGGAATGGCCCGAATTCCTGGGGAATGGAACTTCCCAACATCCTAGGATTCTCATAAAAGTTTCGCGCGAAATCGCGCTAGCTTGATATTTTAAAATACACTGCAGAGTTACAAGGTTCCCCGTATCAGTTAACCCCTTTCCAGTCTTTGGAAAAATCTGAAATTTTTACCTGAGACAGATCCTTTAAGAATAACTAGGGTCTCTTTTTTGCATTTTGGCAAAATCTAGCTCTAGCTATTTTTTATAAATTCGTGAAAAACTGTCTATATTTGGCGCCCTAAAAAATCGCTGTTTTGGAATCTATAAATGTAATACGCTGATTTGTATAAACCTAACATTGAATTATAAGGAAATTCAAAATACTTACTTGTTGTGACTTGATGTATTTAAAGAAAAAACTACCGATCTTCTAGCGTAAAATTTTTTGGTTTGTATTGTTATGGAGATTATGTAGGTGAGATATGAAGTACGAAGGAAGTTGGTAAAAGATGACAGAGTGCAGAAGAAGGGTTCGGGGGAGGGGATTATAAAGAGAGAAGCGAGGAAGAGAGAAGAAAAAAGACAGAAAAAAGTGAGGAAGGGTGGGTGTTTATGCGGTCAAAGGCTGCGGCAAAAAAAAAATTTCGGCAGAAGGACACCACGTGGGGCATCATGGGGGAGGGAAGGACGACACGTGGCATCGTGGGGAAGGACACCAGGTGGGGCATCACGCGGGGGGACGCCACGTGGCAGGGGAGGGGGGAGGGACCAACCGCGGGTTGTAGGAGCGGTTGGGCCCTGCGGATGAGGGGAGGGGACGCCACGTGGCAGAGGGAGGGGACCAACCGCGGGTGGTACCAGCGGTTGGGCCACGTGGCAGGGGGAGGGGACGCCACGTGGCAGAGGGAGGGGACCAACCGCGGGTGGTACCAGCGGTTGGGCCACGTGGCAGGGGGGGGACGCCACGTGGCAGGGGCGGGAGACCAACCGCTGGTACCACACGCGGTTGGGCCACGTGGCAGGGCTCCATGCTGGTGGGCCACGTGGCAGGGGGAGGGGACGCCACGTGGCAGGGGCCATGGGGTTGGGCCACGTGGCAGGGGTGGGGGACGGCACGTGGCAGGCATATTAATGCCAACCGCTGGTTGTGCATGCGGTTGGTGTCCTTTTTCTCCTCTCGCCATTTTCTCACCATTTCTCACCATTTCTCGTGCCTTTTTCGCCATTAATGCAGTGGCCGTACACCTTTTTCGCCTTTTTGCGCCACGTGGCCAACCGCTGCTCTTACCTGCGGTTCGGTGGAGAAATTGTTATTTCTCCACCGGTGGGTGTGGATCGGTCCCCATATATATATATATATATATATATATATCACATTTGTCACAATTGGACTTTTTGGTTTACTCTTTATTTTTGGACAAATTTTGACTGCTACATGAGTTGTATTAAGATAGGTACAACTCCCGTATGGCGACAATAAATGGTCGTTAAATATTTTTATCGGCTTTTACTTAGTGAAACTATAAAATTATTGTTAAGAATTATCGGTAAAAGTGATAATAGAAATGCCGCCAATTACATTTTCAACTGTCAATTATTATTATAAAAAGAGTTGTAACTATCTTCCTACAACCAGACCGCGAAAAAAAATTATCCTTTTTTGTTTTTGAAGTTACTCTTTAATGTTTAAACCATACAGAAATAAGTTTAAAAACTTGATTAGTTTATTGCTTGTAAAAAATTTAATTGAGATAGCAAAAACTTGTTCCTTTTTTTGGTCTAAATTTTTGGTAGAAAACGGTATATATTGAAAACACTGACACGATTCAGTATCGTAGCCCTTTAATATTGGACATTTTCAGGTTCAATATTGGTGCTATAATTTTTGTCTGAAAAATTCGGGATTCCGAATAGTATGTATCCTGAATTTGCACGGCCCCTATTTCCAAGCAAGCCAAATAACTTGCATAATCTTATGTAAAGTAGCCCTCACCCTTCCTCAATCCTCCAACCCTTAACGTAGGACCTATACAACATTTCTCGACACAACTGAATGCCTAAGTTTGTTGATACAATCTCAAGAGACTTTACAGTGAACTACTTAACACTCACCATCTTCTTCAACTTTAAAAGCAATCGGC